>APFE030145939.1:4966-52539 GCA_000404065.3 Pinus taeda | reverse complement strand
AAAAATAAGCTTAATATTTAATTTTACAAAAGCTTTAATAAACTTTGAAAATAGTTTCTAAAAATTTACAAATTAATTAAGAGTCATCGTCTAAACTGATTACAATGATTACAATATACTCTTTTTTTTTCTAAGTATGATTAGTCTATTAACAAAGGAGATAAAATTACAGCGAGACCAAAGTAGGAAACATTGCCCTACAGAGAGGCAAAGGTGTCAAGATATACATGGAATGTGACTGCTCCAGTACAGGGAGCTCAGTCTTGCACCTTTTTCTGAGTTTAGAAAAAACAAAAAGAACTGAAATGCCATTCACCATCTGAACAAAAACATGCCCAATAGTATGGGCCGCCTGTTGAACTGTCATGACATGAAAAAACAAGTTAAACATCAGGAGATTCTTCAAAAATCTGGCACTATCATAAATGTTTCCTTCAGGAGCCGTTGCTGTGTTGGATGGACCAGGGTCATCCGTCGCCATGTCCACGTTTGAAGCGTTGCTTGTTAGTGCCTCAGGAACCTGCAGAGGCTCTCTGCCAATCCCTAACTGGATATTCGATGTTCGAGTAGAAACAGGTTCTAGGCCTTCCTGAGGAGCACTCAGTTCGCCCTCTTGGGCTTCTCCCTAGAAAACCACTGAAATATGTGCCGTGATTCTTGGTTGATTCAGCGTGCTGCAGAAGGTAAAGATTGCTGATCCATAAGTGGGACGCCCTCTTCTGCTTCGCGTGCTCGGGTAATGCCCAACTGAGAAGTCGCTAGAAGGGGAGGTCGACGCAGTGGATGAGTTGGAAGGCACCCTCCTGAGCTGTCCCCGATGAGACCTCATACGATGGCGACGCCAAGGCATCAAGATGTCCAAAGCAGTGGTGAGAGAGCGAGGCAGAGTAGCGATGAAGACTGAGCTAGCGGAGCACGTGACCACTAGGACTAGGCTGGATGATAACTGGAACACTACAATTCGCAAGCCTGGTGCCCGAGAAATCAACCGAATTGAGGACAGAGGCAGCTCTACCATGTGTCCGGAGCTTGGAGACAGAGTTGCCTCTTCGTTTAAGCCACCATTATCTTAAGGGAGGATGAGACTCGCATAAACTATGCCAAACTCAGAGCTCCAACCATTTTTTGGAGAATTCTGCGACTGAGTCACCAGGATTTGCATCCCCGCCGGCTCGCAATTGAGCTTTAAAACCTTAATCTCCTGTAGGTCTCGAGAATCATCCAAATTAATTGCCGCAGTGAATGTTGCCAAAGTTTGAAGCGAGCCAGCACTTGCGAGCAAATGGACCATGGTGTCGGACATGGATGGTGGAACAGAGCCGATGAACATCGTGCAAGTGAACACTGCATTAACCATATTCTCGGTCCCTTCATTTATTTCCCTGTTGATTGTGTTGTACCGTGTGGGCAGGTATCGTGCCTCTTGGCACCACCTCTGTCCCATCCAGAATGTTAGTTGTCTAAGCATCCACATTCGGGGAATCTGCATCCTGTTGGATTGATTACAATATACTCTTAGGCAAGTATAAAAATAAAATAAATATTTAAAAAATAAGAAAAAAATAATAATATTATATAAAAATCACTAATTTATTTTAATTTTTTTATAAAATAAACAAAAAATTTAAATTTTAAAATTAGAAAACAAATATTTAGAAATAAAAAAATTAAAAAATATAACTATAATAGACTTTAAAACTATAAAATATATTAAAAAGAAAAAAAAATATAGGAATGAAATGAAAATAACACAAGTATGCCAAATCTGTGCGGGAGGTGATAAAGCATCCCCTCTATTCATAAAATAAGCACAAGAACTAGTGCAAAATAGCTTTAGGTTGTAAACGTGTATGACACTGTGTCGCGGAGGGTGAAGACCAACATCACTTTTCCAAGCAAAATGTCCCAAGAAGTGTTAGTGTATGGTCAATTTATACATAATAATTAAATATATATAATATATATAATATATAATATAACATATTAGTTGTTTTTTTTTTATAGTTTTTATTTTTTGATTTTTAATTAATTTTTATTGTTTAAAATTCCCCCATAGCATATGTCAGATCCTGCTGTGTGTCGCAGTTATTATGAGGACAATTAGAATTGATGGCCACCTAGACCCTCAAGCGTTCTCTTATATGCACTGGTACATCACGTTAAATTCTCATGCGAGGGGAGATTTAATATGCCTTGAGTGGATGCATGCCTTTGCTCGTCTAGCTTGTTGGTTAATGATTTCAATTAATTATTATCTAGAGGGGTTCCTTGCATTTATGGTAGGTGGTGGCGTCATGGAGTGGTGACACCCTTCTTTAGATGTGCCTTTGTTCCTAGCGTGCATTATTGTATTCCTGTCATCCTAGATAGTTATCCTTGCCTTTAGTAGCCATGCCTATGGTTCTCATCACTGCCATGCATCCCTTGGTTGGTTTGACTCTCGACGTTTATTGGTTCTCTCAAATATGGAGAATTTGTGTTTCTCTACATTTCTTTATGGGTTCTTATATTCCTCCTGTGTTCGCATGGCCCCTTTGGGGCTTCAAATGGCCCGCACAATTCACTATAATGGCTCATCTCTCTTGCAAAGTTTTTTTTGCCTCATATCAGTCTGCATATTACTCTAGCCAAGGCTTAAACTCAAACTTTCCTATGGATGACAACCTCCAAAGGTTGGTTTGCGAAAATTCTAAGTGATAATCAACCTGTGCTTCAACTTCAGTGTCCCTCTCAGAAGCTCACTTCTCCCAATAGTTGTTTGATTGGCTCTATGTTAGTCACAAACACTACAAGGGTTGCATGTTATGGTTGGCAGGCAAGGGTTCAATTCATCTGGAACTGGTTTAAAGACTCAGACTAGCGGGTTTTTCTAGGTCGTGGCTCATGAGTTTGTGGTCAGTTATTGAAGATTCTAAGCGTAGCTAAAAAGATCAAGTACTCTAGTTGGTATTTGTATGCAACCTGGGATTCATGGCACCAGGTGACTTGTAACTCATCAAAAGGAACACCCAGCGTGGCTAGTTATCATTCCAAGGCACAATGTGGTGACTCTTTAAGCTAAGTGTTGTTTATAGAAATTTTCTTTTTTCATAGTAGCATATGGAAGCTTTTTTTTTTTTAATTTTGTATGGATCGGTAGAATAGGGCCTCTGCGCCCACCACTTATCGACACTCTTTGTTTATTTTGGCTACACTTTCTTTTTGTTTGATGACCTAGTTAAGCGTGACCTATGTAACCTAAATATTCTCATCTATGCTACTAGGTTGGTTTCCAATTGGGAAAGCCAGTAGCACAGAGTACTCTTACTTTTAATGCTCTATTTAGTTAATAAAATATCAAACCTTACACAAAAAATAAAAATAAAATTATTGTTAAAAAAATAGATTAAAAATAAATTTTTTTGTTAAATTATTTAATTTGTGGTTTTTTTTAATCAAAATTTTCATGTGTTTAATTACAAATCTAAATTTTTTGCATTATGTTACTTTTTAAGGGTATTTTTCATAATTTTGTGTACATTAATGATGATTTTATAAGCCATGGTTAAAAAAATATTGCAATTTTAATGCCCCACTAAAAATAGGTCGGATTTTCTTAGGATAAGATCTCAAAAGAGCTATACTTTTAGCATTTAAATTCTTTTTCTCCACTTTTTAGAATGACTCTTTGATTTAGATGTTGACTTTTAACGTTTGTTTTTTTTATTTCATGATATTTGGATTATAATTCCATAATTGAAAACAATTGAAATTTTAAAGTATTTTGTAGTTGTGATATTTGGTTTTAATTCCATGGTTGAAAAATGTTAGAATTTTAAGGTTTCAGAATCATGTTGTTTGATCTTTAATGTCATGGTTGAAAATAGTTTGAATTTAAAGTTTTCCATAAGAATTCTTTTGTATTTTAATGACATGGTTAAAAAGCGTAGAAATTCTAACCTTAAAAAATGGGTGGTGCAACATCATTGTTTTTTTTTTTTTTTTCAAAATGTTTTTTCACAAATTTGTTTTTTTTTTTGCGAAAGTTCTTGTTTTAAGATTATAATTCTTATTAAGTTGGTTACATTGTTCTTTAAGTATATAAAATTTTAAGCCCAACAGTGAAATTAATAAATGAATAGAAGTAACCTTTTCTCTCTCCCATACAGGCTACATATGGAATCATTTCTACATAAATTTTCACTTAACCCTTGCTAATTGTCATACACGTTTTCCTTGGGATTTTAATAAGTGATTGTGTCTGTTATCTTATTCAATAAAATCATGGACTTATTTCCCTCCACTACATCATAAAATATAAGCATTTCTTAATAAGCTAAACACAGAACTTATGGTGCCCTTATTATAATATCATTTATCTATGGTAAATTAAAGAAACATTACTTTATGCATTTCTATTTATATGGTTCAAGGCCAAATTTGAGATATTATATTGCCTTTGGGAATAATATGGATCTTGGTGTAGATTTATTCTTCAAACTGACATGGCTATTGCTTTTGCATATCATCCTCCATTTCCCAAGTTGCTTCCCTGGGCTCATAATAACTCCTTTGGGTGTTTCTCTAGGCAATGGAATTGTTCTATAACATTACAATCTTTTCATTGAGGATGCACAAAAGTTTTATCCATAATCCACCATCTAGTTTGACTTGAATCAAGTATTAACAAAGAAGATGGTTAGGACTAGATACACATATCATAACATACACCCTAAAACTTTTTTCCAACACAAACATATATCTAGGGGCATCATTCTATCCAATATTTCAAAAAACCCATGATATCCCATTATAATCTTTGGAAATTTCTTAAATTTGAAAAGTGATCAAAATGGGAATAAACCTTGGAAGCATATGATCCTTGCTTGCAAATTACTTTTGAATCCCTTGATCTACTTCATAGATATTTTAATGGTCTTGAACAACCTTTAGACATGGCTTGAATTTAAAACAAATTCTTCCATATCCTTAAGCATATTAAGCCTAATCAAAATTTTATTTCGTAAATGGTTAGAACTCATTTGAATATCATATTTTAACATACCCCCATCTCCCATTAGCCCATACTAAGTGTAGAAGAAGGTGTTACTATGATTGACCCAACCTCCAATGTCTTATTATGGAAATGGGATCTAAACAATTTTCATTTTTAAAACTCCTCAAAACTGAAACTAAACACCACCATTACATCCATCTCATTGAGACCTTTCGAATGATATAAAATTTTCCTCAATCTGACCCCTAGATCAAAAGATATGGCCATTTAAAGTTTGCTTCGTTAATCCTTGCCATGTCATCAACTCTACCACGTGGCACACACATGGTACCCACGTGGCACTTCACATCTCTTCCATGTCACACCCCAAGTGGGTCCACTTCACTTTCCTATTCATGGATTCCACCATAGCCATGTCATCTCATTCAGGATAAGAGTTTGCGGGACTAGATCGATGATTGCAAAAATGAGTTTTATGTTATAATGATATTAGGGTGTATAAGGCCCACACACATGGAAACCCACATCCCTGCTTGACTTATGCCTTTTTCCTAGCCCCAAAACTTTATAAACATAAGGAAATTCCCTCCTTTTAAATTTATTTGGGTGGGGATAAAGTTTCAATTTCCATTAGGTGCTGGGAAATTTCTCATTCCTCGGGAGATAAAATCCCCAGGCCTCCATCGTTGTCCCCCTTTTGAAATCACTAGGGTGACGTCAACGTTTAAACTCCCCAGGACAAAATATTCTTATGTTATATGATATACCATCTTTGTTCCCCAAGATAATTACCCCTAGTCCTTTATCACAATGCTCCTCTAGAAACCTCCGAGGTGACGTTAGCATTAGGATGATGTCACCTCCCCATCATGATGATACCACACCATCCACATGACCTCCTCCATGAGTGCCACATGTCACATATATTGGGACACTTTGGACCTACCAATAAATCGCTAGTGCTTGCCACGTGGTGATCCCTTAGGTGCCACGTCACCCTTAGTCTGTGTCATCTGCCACTATGGCCTGACCCCACTAGGTATCGACCTTTTGCAAAACATGATTTTCGGTTATAAAATAAATTGGGAATTTTAATGGTTTGTTGGCCCTATGGCCTTAAAGGGTGATTTTTCCATCATATGTTGTTCTTCCCTTCCATTCCCTGGCCCTGTCTCCCCCACCAAAATATTGTGTGCACAAAGGAAAAGCCCTAGGGTCCATCCATTCGATGAATCTTATGGCTTGAGGAACCAACTATTTAGATTTAAGAAAAAAATATTTTTTCAAAAATCGCCAAGGTCTGAGATTTAGCACGATTGTTATGACCCCTGGATGCATGGACCCTCTCTAATAGAACTAGTGTTAACTCATGAACTCGATACTCCTCCCATGTCTCTCGGCCCTTTCTATATGAAGGTGCTAGAAATTAAGCCTTTGTGCAACACTTTAGCTGTAGATCAACTTTTCTCCCAACTTAAGTATGTGTAAGGTCTCTGCCACAACTTCTCGCACACAATCACGATGCCCGTCCCTTGTGAGCATTATAAGGCATGAAGGTCTATCCCTCCCGAGCTTAGCAAGGACTCAACATGTACCATTTGATATACACACATGAAGCAATCTCTCTCCTTGAGCTTTCCCCACTCAGCCTAACTTGCATTCATATGAATATGTATAAACCCAACTATCTCTCTTGAGATTTATGGTGGAAATAAAGGCTTGACATTCAACTTTATTTCAATGGAAAATGGCTAGTGACAAATATATACCAATCTCTTTCATGCTCTAGCATCTTAGAGAAAATTCAGGCTTAGGTAACACAAAGATTCACATATCTGTTGTATTCAAGCCATTATCTTGAGTTTAAGCATATGAAATAGGCACAAGAATTAAACCATTCCTCTGGAATTTCGCTAGAGATCAGTGTTACAAGAAGTTATGTTCCTTGGCATTAACAAATGCATTTTAATCATTACTTAGAAAATACATGGGAAATCAACAATCCCCTTTTTTATAGGAACTCATGTTCCTTAGTGTTAATGTGATAAATTCATCAACACAATAGGCATGTATGTAATATTCAAATGCATGGAATCATGAATAAGAACTATTACATGAAACATGTAGCAACTAAACCACTCCTCAAATCACAATGTAAAGAAATTTTTTTGGCATTATTCCATGCATTTATCTCAAAATGTGCATTTATACTACAAACACAATTTCATGAGATTAGAACAGAACATATCTTACAATGAAGAACCTAACAACTGAGTTTGGGACTCTAACTCTCTGATCAAACTCAGATTGACCTACACTGTAACCTTTCTTGCAGCCAATCACCCCTGATCCAAATTTTAGATCTTGAGGAAAAGTGCTCAATGAAATAAAATCAATGTTTCCAACTAAAATAGGGTCTCTCGAGGCTCCACCACCTCCACCCATCAACTAATGAAGAAGTTAAGAAACTACTACACTATAGGTCCTTTAACTAGACCCACATCAATGCAAGGGATTCTTGCAAGCATAGAGAGCCACCATTAACTCACAGGTGAAGAGCTTAACATGGAAGGTTCATCAGTTGGACAAGTTGATATCAAGACAGTAAGTTCGTTTGTCCACAAGCTTCCCTACTTTTTCTTTGCATATTATTTTCTATGCCCATTCCTTTTGTGAGGAATTCTAAAACCATCACATACATACAATAAATAAGACCCATTGTTTCCTAAACGTTCTCAACATCTCCCAACTGTCACACCACATAGGCCTTCCATGCTGTGCAAGCAATCCTTTCTGTGGACAGAAACGATCCCTCTAGTCCTATGGGAGGATCTAGTAACAAAATAGAAAAATATGTGTAAACTTTCCTAACGTATGCTAAAAAACACAAAGGTGGATAGATGACCTACCTCACTCATATGTTAAAATCCGTTGGTTTCATCCTCGATCTTCTCGCTTCCAAGTTCATTCCTCTCTACTCCATTGTGGATGAATACCTGCAAGGAAGATCTAACAGAGACGACAAGGGCATACATAACACAATTCATTCTAACATAAACTATTTGATAGATCAAGGAGTATCACACTAAATAAGTAATGATTTACACACTTATGGAAAGAAAACACATAATGTATTATTAATAGAAAGTAAGGGAAGCATACAACCACTTAAGGCTTGATGTTGGAAGCCTCCTTTGGATGAGTTTCCAAGTCCTAGAAAAAACCATCAAGCACTCCTTTCTCCTTATCAAAATGGGCAACATTTAGGCATAGTTTCAGCACTAGGAAGGAAACCAAGAAATATCCAACTAGTTATGGATAGTAGGGATCTCAATTACAGGGAAGGAGAGGGAGTTAAGGATCCATAAAAGGAGGGAGAGGTTCCACAACTCAAGGGAAAGAACCATGAAATTAGGAATAAGGACAAAGAATGGGAGATCTCGCTCTAATCCTCATTCACCTGTAACCAACTCATCGTTTTTGAGACTTCCAGTAAGAGAAGCTTTCCTCCACTTTAGGAAATTTTTCCCAAAGAAGATCAATGCGGGTTTTCCTTATAAAAGGCACATTGGCAATGCTAGGTCATCATAGTGCAACAAGTTTCCAGCACAGGTCACCAAAACGCGTTGATCCTAAAAACTATGTTTCTAACAAGTTTTCTTAGAAACTCTTTCAGGGAAATGTTTCTTCTTTTCTTCAGGGATGATTTTGTATATGTTTCATGGTGAATACACTAACATATTTCGTCATTTTTACGCTTCAAAATATGGGATGGGAAGTGTGACAAAATACTGTGTAACATTCCATTTATTCAAAAATGTTACATGGTATTCAAGCAAGCACATAGAATCATAGTTCAGTTATTGAAGGAGAGATTAACATGGGAAGTTTCATCAATTGGACAAGCTACACTCAGGTTGATATTTTCATTAGTCCACAAGTTTCCTAGTGGGTTCATTAGTCTTACGAAAAACCACTTTTAGTTGGTTCACCAGCCCTTATGCAAGCCATTGCGAACAAAAACAATCCCTCAAGTCCTATGTGAGGATCTAGCAACAAACGAAAACAAATATGTGCAAACTTTCCTAGTTTATACTAGAAAACAAAAATGAGGAGAAATGACCTACCTCACTCTGATCCTAACATCCAATTGTGTCATCATTGATTCTTTCGCTTCCAATCTCAAACTCCTCTTCATCATTATGGATGAATAGATGCAAAGAAGATCACTTGGAGACAACAAATACATACAAAGAAAAATTCATTCCAATATAAACCATGTAACAGATCAAGGAGCATTACACTAAATGAGCAATCATTGACACATTTATGGAAAGTAAACACATAATGTATTATTAATAAATGATAAGGGAAGCATACAACCACTTAAGCCATAATGGTGGAAGCCTCCTTTGGATGAGTTTCCAAGTCCTAGCCAAGACCTTCAAGCACTCCTTTCTCCTTAGCAAAATGGATAGCATTTAGGCATAGTTTCAGCACTAGGAAGGAAACCAAGCAATAACCAACGAGTTGTGGATAGTAGGGATCTCATTGATAGGGAAGGAGAGGGAGTTAAGTATCCATAAAGGAGGGAGATGCTCCACAAATCAAGGGAAAGATCCATGAAAGTAGGATCAAGGACCAAGAATGGGAGATCTCACTCTAATCCTTATTCACTTGTAACCATCTCGCCATTCTCGAGACTTCTAGTACGAGAAGCTTCTCCTCCACTTTAGGAAAAAATGTCCAAAGAGGTTCAACATGGGTTTCCCTTATAAAATCTACGCTAGTTCAGCATAGTGCAATAAGTTACCAACATGGGTCACCAGTGATGCAAGACACACTGATCCTGAAAACTAGGTTTTTGACAAGTTTTCTTAGAAACTCTTTGAGGGCAATTTTTCTTCTTTTCTTCAGGGATGCTTCTGTATATGTTTCATGGTGAATACACTGACAAATTTCTTCATTTTAATGCTTCAGGACATGGGATGGGGAGTGTGACAAAATAATGTGTAACATATGCACCCTAAAGCATGAAGGTAGTATGAGAAGTGATGGGTGAAATGCTTTACAAGTCAAGGAAAGGACCGAGAGAAACGCCGTTAAGAGACCTAAAAATCAAACATGATACAATATATCTGACAGATTTGATGTAAGTATGCCTAATAATACATCTTTGAATAAGCATCTAAAAATACATGAATCCACGACATGGATGTAGCCATCCATATATAAGGGATCATGTGTATGGATCCATGACATGGACACAACCATCTAAATAGAAGGGATCATATGTATGGACCCACAATGTGGACATGGACATTTGTATAGAAGGAATCATGTGTACAATCATGAATAGCTAATAAATCCATGCAACCTGGATTTATAAGATGAAACCTCAGGTCTTCATCTCTGTCTCAACCCAACCAAAGTATGAATCCTAGCATGTGAATAAACGTGTCAGAGTTGAACATGGTAGAAAACCACCTAATTACCGGTCAATGATGTGAACCATTAACAAGCATGAGAGAAACCACCAATAATGACAATGGCTCTTAAGGTACAAGAACACAATCCATGAGTGTGAACAAGGAAGATGAAGTCGAACTCTCACAAAATCTTTCGATCGAAGGCCAATGATGTGAACCTATCATCGAATGTGAAGAACCTGCCATTGAGGCATAAGAGCTCCAAGGTACTGAAAGGAAGTTTCTAGGCCGTCTTCCTAGATAATGAACTAGAGTCGACAGGAAGTGATCCATTGAAGGAGGGCCATAATGTTTCCCACATCATTGACACGAAACATAGGATTTAGCAGAGTTGGTAAGAGTGATTCAGGATTGTTGCAGAAAAGTCAAATAGAGTATCAATGGTTTTAATTTTAGACGAGACTTATCTTGAACATATCGGTGGCACAACTCCAAAATTTGGTACCATTTGACTCAACATAGGATTAGAGATGATGATGACAATATGATATAATAAAATGAGAGGCAAATGGATTCCCAAAACCTAGTAAGGCAAGTGGTGAAGTGAGGATAAACCAAACTCGACACGAGATACAGACATGAGTCGTGTTCAAGAGTGACATGCTTCCTTTATACAAAATACAAGATATATGTTTACTTCTATTTTCCCCCACTATTTCTAGCGAGTACGCCATTATTTTTAATCTCAAGATTAAAGAGGATACCATATGATTGTCATATAAGTTCATCCTTCAAATGAATCCATCCTAGTAATTTTAACGATCCCTACAAAGGAGTAGCTTGGTCTCGTCATGGTGACAAGTCCTTCATTGTTTTAGTTTTACGAGCCAGGCAGAGGGGTATATCAACGTATTTTTCATGTTTAGAGAGTTTGAAAAAGAGGAAAAAAGGAAACTCCAAAGGGCCCTTTTCATAGATAGTCTCTCGAATCCAAAAAGGTAGAAAACAATATTCAGGAGAGCCTCTTAGCCATGTTTGACTAACGTAATCCTTTTTCGTAGCTAGTCTATCTTAGTTTGGAAAAAGGGTTAAACTTATACTGAGTAGAAACCTTTTCATTAAATTTTTCGAGTTCGAAAAGACAAGTGCTTGAAAATCTTTTCATATTTTTGGAGTCTGAAATGAGTTGAAAGAGGACTCCACCTAGAGGAACGAGTGGTATAAAATGATAGCGACTGGTTCTAGTGATGATGGAACTACTCAAAACATGTAAAGGTCAAGAGGCTGGATAATAATACCACTCATCGTAGCTATTCCCCAGGCAAGGATAAAACAGCCAAGTGAAAGTGTATGATCGGCCAATGAGATGGTGACAATGGAATGAAAACCAAGGCTCATCTAGAATAAAAATGGTAATCACAAGAGGTAAAGTGGGAATGGTTTCATTTTTACACAAGATTGAAACAAAGAAAAACTATGCTTGAGATCAGTTTCATTTTTATACAAGCTTGAAACAAAAAAAACTATGCTTGAGATAAGTTTGTATGCCCTCAACATAATGACTCAATTCGAGGTACATGCCCCCTAAGCTTCATTTCATTCACCTAAGTAGACTACTAGTTACTAACAGGTGGATGGAATTAAGGTTCATTTATGAGATCAAGTGAAAGACTCGATTGGGAATTTACGAGATCTAATGAAATACTTGAATTGGAAGGGGATTTGTTTCATTTTTTAATGAGATTGACACAGGAAAAGAACCATGCTCATGACACCTTGTTTCATTTTTTAACAAGCTTGATACAAGTAAAGGAACTCTCCTTGAGGAGCCTTGATTGATTTTTTAAGGAGCTTGACACAAGTAAAGAAACTCTGCTTCGACACCTTGTTTCATTTTTTAAGGAGCTTGACACAAGACAAGGAACTTTGCTTTGGGAACCTTCATTCATTTTTTAAGGAGCTTGACACAAGACAAGGAAATGTGCTCCATGAACTTGATTATGGCCCATAAGAGGCCATGGATTCCAAGAGGTTCTCATCATATCGGAGAACAATGCTATGTAAGGGATACATGTTAAGGGATCTAATGGAAAGATCAGGATCCAATGCCCCCAGTACATGATGCATTATATCACTAACTAGATCATCAGTAGGCATGGGCTTGTAATAGGTTGCCACATAATTAACTTGTGGTGGGGGTGATACCACTTGCATAAAAGGACCAGTTAGGGAAGATGGTTGATTGGGAGTCAAATTAGGACCAATGAACGAAAGATGATCAATGGCCACAATTCTTCCTTCATGCGAGAAACATACAGTATGAAAGAGAGAAGAGATAAGAGCTCCCATGACATAAACATAGTCACGAATGAGGAGTAAATTAAAATCCAAAGGGCCTTGGACAACCATCACATCGATATAGATGATAGTTCCTCCCAAAGTAATAGGCAACTTAGGAAGGATCCCTAACGGTTGACTAGTTCCTCTGTTAAAAGAAAATAAATTTTGGGTAATGGGCACAAGCTACGAAGAACATAAAGCTTGCTAAGTAGTTGAGGATATAATACTAACAGATGTGCCTTCATCTATAATTGTGCTAGGTACAGGTATATTATAAGCCTTTACTGTGATTTGAAAGGGCACGTAAGAAGGAAGAAGATATCCTATCAGTGGACTCCAATCAAAGGAAGTGACCATACTACTTGGAGAGGGTGCTATGGGAATAGGAGAACTGTCCCATGGCATTATGGGAACTGGAGGATAACCTTCTTGTACAGTGGGAACAAGAGGATTTCCCCCCAATTCATTGTAATCTAAAGAAACAAGAAGAATCTGAGCGTTATGAGATTCACTCTCTACGAGAAAGGTATGATCAACTGAAGGTGGAATCGAGTCAACCATTTTCTCAACCAATAGTAGGTCAGGAACGGGTTCATGGGATTCACATTCATAGAGAGTGGGATTTACTAGAGATGAATTTTGATCAATCACTTGGTAAACTAGTGGAGGATTAGGGGAAAGCTTTCGATAACTAATCAGAAGATGAGGCTAAGAAGCTGTAAGTTTATCCAACACTTTTGAGGCTTCATCCATATAAGGAAAAAGGTGAATAGGATGATTCCCTTCACATAAATTATAGGGAAATTTGACTTTACTCTTTTTCCCATGGACCTTACTATCACTAGTTGAGGGTCTATCACCATCATGATCTCTAGAGGATGAGGATGAAGGCTTATGTGAGCCTGTAGACCACACTTCTAATAAATTTGGAATACCAAGACAATCTATAAGAAGGTGGTCATCCTTACAAAGCATGTAAGGGAATTTAACTTTGCGGGGTTGATTGGAAGGTTTATCAACATCAATTGCATCGGCAGAAATGGTTGTTTGGTTGCCCCATTGCTTATTTTTCTTCTTCTTCTTATCCACTTGGTTACTAACTTGTAGTCTTTCACCAAAAAAAGAGGAAGAAGAGCAAGAAGACCGAATGGGCAAAGAAGGCAAAGAGTCAAATTTAGGATCAATTGGAGGTTGATACTAGTTAGGTGGAGAAGAATCCAGTTGAAAAGCAGTTTGGACATTTGGAACCATTGGGGTCGAAAACAACCAAACTGGCAAACCAAAGGTAAATCTGGGAAGGGACAATGTTGCCATGTAAGGAGCACCAACATTTACAAAAAAAGGAAAAGACCAGGATTCCTGTTAGAGGGGTTTCCTTGATTGGAGGACTTAGGAACTATTTCCATTAGTCTCAACCTAAGATCTACTAAGGAGTATTTCTATAGGAAGGATGTTGTTTTTCGGTCAATTGATTTTGGAACATAACAAAAAATAAATAAAAAAGGGTAACTAGGCATAAAGGTTTACCAAGCAATCATGAACTGCAATATACACCTTGGAGAAATAAGGACTAAACATATGGCAACCAATCTCCCCAAATTCTATGTTCAGTGTATCATGGGATACAAGGCGGCAGACTCGGTTACCTATGGATCGATAACAAACTATCGGGGACTCCCAAAATATACGCGACGATATGTGGGAGTGTAGTTCGTAGTAGTGTTATCTAATGCACAACCGTTCGATGAGAGTGTACACCATGTGTGGAGCGCCTCTGATATACCCGAAAGTACTGGAGAATGGTCCTATACACTTCCGTATGTGGAATACGATTTCACCCCCGGGATGCAACATTGGCAAATAACAACAACTCATACGTTTAATGACGCCATAACACGTCTCTAGCCTAGACCTCTAAATGATTTCGTTAATGTTCCAAATGATCCTTAGGTTAATTGAGGTAAATTTTAAAGTTGATCTTGAATTAAGTTTCAGTTTCAAGGCTCAAAAATCAATGTCACCTGAATACACCTGCGATCCAAATAATATGAAAAAATGATTCTTTTCATTTCAATGAAGGCTATCTAGCATAGGAAAGAAGTTTCAAACATTGATACAACAACCAAGTATGCAACAAACAAAGCTTCCTAACTAGATCTTTCACTTTCACTATTCCAATGCACCCACCAAAAGTAAAATGAATTTCAATTCACTAAAATGCACCTACATGAATTTTTTCATTTTTTATTTTCAATGAACTAGAATTCACTTTTCAGCCTTCAACACTAAGCAATGTAATCTATGCTTAATGATAATCCCAAAAACAACTTTTCAATGCAATGTAATCTAATCCAATTTCAAAAATTAAACTTTGAGATGAAAGCTAAGCAAATGCAAGTGCCATTTCTTTTATGGTTTCCAAAAGAACTAATAATGATTTAACCAAAAAGCAAATCAATATTCCTTCCACACATACAAGCAACAAACAATAAATTAAATCGACCCAAAGAACTAAATACCCAACCAAAATCCACTTTCACTATAAACAATGAGATGGGTTTTTGAAAACTAATAAGAAATCAACAAAAATAATGGAAAGTTCTATGCACATAGAGCAAGATAACACTTCATAGATCAAGACACACTAGAACTTTCTGGTAGAAACCCAAAAAAATTCTCATTTTTGGATCAACACTACTTTTATGGTAAAAATCTGTGCTGAGAAGGTGGATCAATGTTACTTTTATTGTAAAAACGTGTGTTGATAGGCTGACAGGGTCGTCAACACGACTGTAATGAGAACAATTAGCGCTGAGAGCGCTACTCTTTCTGATAAAAATAATGTCGAGCGAGAAAGGATTAGGAAAATGAGGAGAAATCTAAGGAGAGATCTAGACTTAACACTCTAAAGAATGTACTACTCAGAATGCAGACCCAAAGTGACCCTAAATCACAGATCAGTAAGAGGTTGGATAAACTAATAAAAAAAACCAAACATAAAAAGGAGGTTTGAAGGGCTATAAGGTCCCTAGTGTAGTCACCATTTTGTTGTGCAAGAAATCCTTTCTGCAGATATAAACAATTCCTCTAGTCCCATGGGAGGATCTAATAACAATCTAGACAAATATGTGAAATCTTTCGTAGATTACACTCGAAAACACAAAGGAGGATAGATGACCTACCTCACTTTGATGCTAAAATATGTTGGTGTCGTCCTCAATCTTCTCGCTTCCAAGTTCAATTATCTCTATGTATCTTTGGATGAATACCTGTAAGGAAGATCAAACCAATATGATAATGGCATACATAGCATAATTCATTCTAACATAAACTCCGTGACAGATCAAGGAGTATCACACTAATTGAGTAATGATTTACACACTTATGGAAAGAAAACACATAATGTATTATTAAGAGAAATTAATTGAAGCATACAACCACTTAAGCCATGATGTTGGAAGCCTCCTTTAGATGAGTTTCAAAGTCCTAGCCAAGACCTTCAAACACTCCTCTCTCCTTAGCAAAATGGGCAGCATTTAGGCATAGTTTCAGCACTAGGAAGGAAACTACGAAATAGCCAACTGGTTGTAGATAGTAGGGATCTCATTTATAGGGAAGAAGAGGGAGTTAAGGATCCATAAAATGAGGGATAGGTTCAAAAAATCAAGGGAAAGATCCATGAAATTAGAATCAAGGACCAAGAATGGGAGATCTCGCTCTAATCCTTATTCACCTGTAACCAACTCCTCGTTCTTGAGACTTCTAGTAAGAGAAGCTTATCCTAGACTTTAGGAAGAAAATGACTGAAGAGGTTCATCGTAGGTTTTCATTATAAAAGCCACACTATCAGCACTAGGTCAGCATAGAGCAACAATTTACCAGCATGGGCCACCAGTGGTGCAAAACGCACTAATCCTAAAAACTAGGTTTTTGACAAGTTTTCTCATAAATTGTTTCAGGGGAATTTTTCTTCTTTTCTTCAGGGATGCTTTTGTATATGTTTCATGGTGAATAAATTAATAACTTTTGTCATTTTGACACTTCAGGATACGGGACCAGAAGTGTGACAAAATTTCGTGTAACATTCCATTTATTCAACAGTGTTACATGGGATTCAACAAGCACACATAATCATAGTTCAATTATTAAAGGAGAGCTTAACATGGGAAGTTTCATGAAATGGAAAATCTACAGTTAAGCTGATAGTTTCATCATTCCCCAAGCTTCCCAGTGGGTTCATTATTCCTAAGAAAAGCCACTTTTAGTGGGTTCACCATCCCTTCGATAAGCCATGCTCAATCACAAGAGGGGATCTTAACAAGGGAAGGTTCATCAACTGGAAAAGATATTGTTATGCTAGTAGGTTCATCAGTTGACAGGCTTCCCAGTGGGTTTATCAATCCTAAGGAAATCCATTCTTGGTGTCTTCATCAACGCTTAGGCAAGCCACTCTTCAAAATATCTCTTTGTGTTCCTCCTTTCAAAATTCTCTCTCAATCTTGGTTCTTCCCCAAAATATCTTATGATTTCTCTCCCCTTTTTCTTAGTTTCTTCTTTTCCCTCTATTTCTTCCACTGATGCACACTCCTTTGCATGTTCTCTACACTAAATTCTTCCCTTGAGAGTGCCCAAACTCCAAGTCTATGGTCCCTTCCTTGCTGACTATCTCCATGTCCTTCTCTTGTCATGAATGAATGAATCCCATTTGAATGAATTCCCCCTTATTCTCCTTGTGTGCTTCTATTTTTGGTCATTTTGACCTTCCAATACGCTAGTCCAGTTTGCTACTACCACTCCGTGGCTTGTTATGCACCTTGTTTATGCCCATCCCTACATCACACATTATTTTTCATGCACCATGTATGGTCTTGGACTGATGGTTATGTTGTGGAGTATGGTCATGGGGATGGTGTTATGCCAACTCCCTATGACACTCTTGTAGGTTTTTCTCGACCTTCTCTCTCTCTGCCAGAGAAACTCCTCTTTAATAATATGTCCCTTTTTTGCTTGTAAACTTCCCCAAGAGGGGCATCGACTCCTCCATATTTTCCAACTAAATTAAAAGAACATAGTCAGTCAATTAAAATCACACTAGTTAGCCTCTATGATTTACATTTAAGACAATTATGCCCTTTCCAATTTCCCATGCAACATCTCTCTCCAAGCTCTAAAATTTGTGTCCCATTTTCCGATCCATTTTTTAATTACAACAAAATGATTTTAAATATTTACAATAGGAGGATAATTAACTAGGGTCTATCACAAACCCCAATCCCTTGGAGGAACATCATCCTCTATGTTCTAATATTGAATGCAATTGCAAAAACATGCTTAATCCCAAGCACATATTACTATGAAATTTATAAATATAGCTCAATTTACAATTACATTCTATATATAAAGTTTCTTTCCCAACAACTCAATGACCATAACATTCATTACTCAACCATATTTCCATATCTATTTTACAGTTCATGGTGCTTATGCTACACCCAATCCAACTTGATAACTTTACCTCTTCTTACATTATTTATCTCTAGTGCACTGCGACGCACTCTAATATCTTAAAGATACTACTGTTTGTCTTGCATCCAACTCCATTCACCTAAACTGGGAAATTCCCACGCTTTCCTACATCATGGAATATAATATCTCATGAGATTCATCATAAATAAAGTGAAATGAACTCAACTTATGCCTCATTAGCATATTTTTCCATGAAGCGAACCCCACAATTTTCATTTTCTTCCTATCACATTAGAGTCAATTAGTCCATAATTCATGTGATCATAACCTAGAATTTTAAATAAAACCAAATCATGGAAGTAATTTGAAATTTCATTACATCAAATAGAATACTTAGACATATCTTTGATTTTCTCTTTTCTCCTTGAGGTACATGCATTGGATTGGTTTCCAAACCTAGTAGGCATATAATGGTCTTCTCTCCTATTCTTCTAGTACACACACTATATCATTTGAAAAACCAAAAAAACACCCAATGGCCTTATCCTCTCTTCTTCTCACACACATTAAATTAGTTACCAAAACCAACAAGAACCTAGTGCTAGAGGTTCTCCACACAATCTTTAGTTTTCAACCCCCACACACTGGATCAGTTGCCAAAACCAATAAACATCCAGTGGTAGATTATACTCCAAATAAGGACCCCCATCTCACTCACTTCCCTACGAGTGTGGGAACTATCAATCCTGGTAGTCTTTTATTGACAATAATATTATTTACCATCACAACTTCCATCACAATCCCAATATCAAGTAATCCCTAATCATGGTTAGTTTACCTATCTGTTGTCAGGATTACAACAACCTTCTTTTTATTTTTTGTACATAAGAAAAAAATAAAATCCCTAAATGATTTTTTTATTGTTTTTCCTAAAAATACCAAAAAAATGTTTAAAAGTATTAGAAAATCGTAAAAAAGATAGTTTTAGAAGTCAGAGGCCAGAATCATAAAAAACCTTTTTAAACTCCTGACCACTTGACCTGTCGACCTCCTGACTAGCAGGTCGGACCAATTCACAATGTTCTTGAACATTTCCACTCGACCTCTCACTACGTGACGTATGATCAACACCTGAATATTGTGTAGTCGAGGTTGGGTAGAAAGAAATCTTCAACAAATAAAAGAACTCTCGACCACCCGATCTCCTGATTGTTTGAATTCCCAAATAAAATAATATTTCTTTTCTTTGATTTGCATGCATTTTGTTTTTATTTGATTGAAATGAATTTATTTGAAGTTTTGACGTTTCATGCTTGGTGTATTTGTTTTGATATTGATAATATATTTCACGATACTATCTCGATTTACAGAAAAAATAGTTGTATCACATAAATTCATGGTAGTATATCTGGAAGATATTATAGTTTATTCAAAGAAAAGAATTCAACATGTTGATCATTTGAGAAAAATCTTTGAAAGATGTCAGAAATATGGAATCTCATTAAACCCAAAAAGGACGATATTCGTTGTGACTGAAGGTAAATTATTTGGATTCATAGTTTCTAAAATAGGTATTGTCATTGATCCAGATAAAATAAAATCAATATTGCAAATTATTCTTCCTCATACTAAAAAATCTATGCAATATTTTTAGGGAAGATTAATTTTGTTTGAAGATTTATACCAAGTTTCGTTGAAATAGTAATACCAATGCAAGATATGATTAAGAAAGATCATGTTTTTAAATGGGGACCTCTACAAAAAGATGCTTTTGAAAAAATCAAAGAAGCCATTTTTGTTGTTCCCGCATTAATCAGTCCAGATTTTGATAAAGAATTTTTACCATACACATTTACATCTGATATTTCTTATGCCACAGTCCTCACTCAAAAGAATTATGAAGATACAAAATTTCCTATTTATTTCATGAGTTTTGGCTTTCAGGGTGATGAATTAAATTATCTAGAAATAGACAAACAAGTGTATGTTGTTTATAACTATGTTAAACACTTCAGACCCTTCTTAGTGAATTCTCACACTAAAGTGATTTTCCCCACCCCACAATTAGAAACTTATTAGTTGAAAAGGACTTAGGAGAAAAAGGAGCAATCTAGAAGACTACTTTGTAGGAGTATGACTTATAAATTAAACCATCTAAAGTCATCAGAGGATAATTTCTATGTAAATTATCAACTAAAGTAGAAGGATATCACCCATAAGAAGGTCAAAGTTCCAATTCTGATGTAGGATGGTACAACAAATTTGAAATGAATCAAGAATAACTATTGTAAGTACATGTTCCAACAAATACATGATATGAAAATATACAACATTTCTTAATTCATGGCACTTCTCCTAACCATTTATCAATTAAACAAAAAGTAGCTTTACATTTTAAATGTTCCAAGTCTCAATTAATTGATGACATTATTTTTAGAAGGAAGTATGATGATGTTTTACTAAGATGCCTTGAGAAATTTGATGTAGAAAAAGTCTTAGTAGAATTACATGACAAACCTTATGGTGGGAATTTTGGAGGAGAAACCACTGCACATATTGTCTTATGAGCAGGCTATTACTGGCCCACTCTATTCAAATATTTCTGTTCGTATGCAAGGAAATGTAAGGAATGTCAAAAAACATCAGGAAAAGAAAGAATACTAGCTCTTCCTCTTCAAATTGTTGAATTTAAAGGACCATTTGAGCAGTGTGGATTAGATATCGTTGGTGAGATTAATCAAAACTCCTCAAAATTACATAAATACATTCTTACAACTATTGATTATTTCAAAAGATGGACTGAAGCAATTCCTTTTAAAGAATTCAACAATGAATAGGTCCGAACTTTCCTAGAAACTCATATTATCACAAGGTTTGGAGTTCCATTATCTTTTGTATTTGATAATGCTTCATATTTTTATTTTGTTAAGATGACTAAATCATACCTAGACAAAGGTATCAAGATTAAATTATTTGCTAATTATTATCCTCAAGATGCTATATATTTTCCCTAAATTAGTTATTGTTACAAATTAGTTTAATTTTAGTTTAAGTTAATGCAAGCAATCGGGCCTTTGTTCTAGAGAGTATATGACCATCTAAAAAAAAAACAATTTAATTGGGACCCTGATAAGGCAAATACTCATTTGTTGTAGGAGGAATTCTTTTGCTTGTCAACACTATCCCAATATCAACCTAGGTAACCCATAATCTGGGTGGGCTACTTGTATGGATTATAAATGATTGCGTATATGTCCATCCCATGCTTTGCTGCATGCACCCATAGCCCAATTCTTGGGTCTATGGTTCCATCAACTTTTTCATACCTGTCCCAACATGTTGCATATCACAGTGCTCTTTATCTGCTAATATAACCTTCAACATTCCATGTTCCAAACGATGACATAGAATGAGTGTTGTAATTTTATAAAATCATAATTCAGCTAGGGTTTCCTCTTTCCCAATTGATTCTTCACACAATCAGGAATCTTATTTGGATAAATTTATTATGTTATTGCAACAAGACATTTACATATGCATCACATAAATTTAAACAATCATTCTTCCCCAAGAATGATCCCTTATGAGAACTTGTTAGTCAGAATGGCTTTACTCATATTCATTCAATCATCAAGATATTTGTAACACATATTCACATATGCCAAGTAAGATCAAGGTTAAGAGAACCTCCTTTTTGTGCGATTTTCATGGCTTACATATCACCGCCCATTACTCCCATGGACCCAATGAACCCACTTGGTTGTTATATTGTTGTCCACTTATGCATGGACATAACACACATTAACATCTCTAAAATAGTTTCAGGGTTTAGAAAACTCTCTTTATTTATACAGAATATGAATAAAATTTCAACAACAATTGCCAAGGAATTATTTATCCAATTCCTCTCTTTTACCATTTACCTTGTTGTCACATTTAATAGCAATGTTCCCACATACAATAGTGATGGCATTTTCCTAGCCCATCAACCCAACTCTAGTCCTTCGATGGATAATGCATACATGAAAAATGAGAAATACATGAAAAAACATGATTGCAATAACGATTTTCATGTATTTCTCATTTTTCATGTAGTAGGGTCCATCAAAAGTATGAAACATAGGTACTCATTGGATGAGGAATCAAAATTTTCATCCAACAAGTGTTTCCACTCAAAATTTGAGTAAACCCATAGGGAGATAAGTTGAATACACTAG
This sequence comes from Pinus taeda, assembly GCA_000404065.3. Classification (NCBI taxonomy): domain Eukaryota; kingdom Viridiplantae; phylum Streptophyta; class Pinopsida; order Pinales; family Pinaceae; genus Pinus; species Pinus taeda. The sequence continues at coordinate 30,091 of APFE030145939.1, read as the reverse complement.
TTAAAAAAATAGTGTTTTCTTTTTTGCCTCTAAAATTTGATGATGTAATCTAATCTTATTTTATAATTTCCTTAGGAGGCCCATTTTAGACCTCACAATTCCCCTAATTATTTCATGTATTTCAATACCATGTTGATCTATTTAATAGAGTATATAGATGATATTGCATAGATCTCTTAGTTTCTTGGCTTGTGTCATATGACTGTGCAAGTTCTAATTTTGGAAACTGGAGCTGGAATTGGAGCAATCAAGCTAAAGGAGGAGAAAATCCTATGACAAATTCCTCGCAGGCTTCATACTGTCTACTATTTACTTTAAGGAAATGATTGTATTCCTTGTCCCTCTTTTGTTCTAGGTTAGTCACCAAGCCTAGTGTAGATACTTTTGTCCGCAATCGTAAATCCTGTATAACAAATTGGCGACAATAATAGGGAACACTGTATTCCCTTGGTGGTTCCTTTGTCCTTTATCTTTTATTACCTCCTTGATATGTCTTTGCTACCTTACCCAACCAAGAACAGACCTAGGAAGTCATTTCATTGAGTCTCTTTTACAATTTTTGTGTTGGAATCCTCTATTCCTGGACCAATGCACCCCTAGTGCCTCTAACATAGCATTGCACCTCATCTAGGCCCACTCTATGCCTACTTGCAAATCATTGATGCCTCTTCTGCACCAGCGTTGGCCCAGTTTTACACAAAACTTGCCCTTATTTTTTGAGTCTCTCTTTGATTAACCTACTTCCAGCTGACCTTCCCTAAGTCTTGAGTGTCTTGTGGTCTCTCTAAAGCCTCCATTTGGTTTTCATTTGTGTTTCATCTCCTTTGGTAGTAATTTGTTTTGATTTTTCTTTATTCTTATCATTTGGTCATTGATCACTTGGATGAATAGTTGTTTTAGTCCTCATTTTGAGAAGTGCATTTGAATCAGTGATTAAACATTTGTATCTTAGTTTTTCCTCATTTCGAAAATTAAGTGTGTTGAAAATATTTTTTTTGCATTTTCATCTACTATTTTGTGTGTGAAATTGGAATTCCCTAGTGTGAAATTGCGTGTTTTTTCTTAAAATTGTGCAGAAAAAAGCCCCCTTCAATTGCCCCGTAGGGGGGGATGAATTGTGTGTGAGTGTTGATTTCTTTTGACTTCCAGCTGATCTTTTGATTTTTGAAAATTTAACCCAATTTTAGTTTGAGTCCTTTATTCATGAAATCTCAGATTACGTTTGATTTATTTCGAATCCTCTTGTGTTTGTTTTGAATAATTCTCTTGCATAAATCCCATTTTCGTAGTTGTAATTCTCATTTTCACAGCAGGAAAGGAAATTGTGTATGGATTACATTTGTAGAGTTTATAGGGGAATCATGCATAGATTACATTGCAAGGTTTGGCATCTTTTAACACTTTGAATTGAATTGGAATAGAGAAATTGAAAGGTCTAGTTAGGAAGCTCTTGTTTGCTGCATATTTGATTGTTTCATCGTTGTTTTTACCTCTTCCCTACATTATATAGCTTTCATCGAAATTGAAAAGAGTTATTTTTCTCATATTAGTTCCATCATAGGTGTGTTCAGATGACATCAAATTTTGATCCTTGAAATTGAAATCTAATTCACGATAAACTCTAAAATTCACCTTAATTAACCTATGGAGCATTTGAAACATTAACACAAACACATAGAGGTCTAGGTTAGAGATGTGTTCCGATGTTGTTAAAAGTAGGAGTTATCGTTGTTTTCTCGCATTGCATCCCGGGGGTGAAATCCAATTCCACATATGTGAGTGTATATTATCGTTCTCCATGTACCTTTGGGCATATTGGATGACGCTCCATGAACGTAAAGTATATGGGAACACTCTCATCAAATGGTTACAGATTAGACAACACTACCGTGGAATGCACTCTCACGTATTGTCGAGTATATTTTGGGAGTCCCCTATAGGTTGTTATCCATCCATAGGTAACTAAGTCGGCTGCCTTGTATACCATGATATATCAAACACAACATTAAGGGATATTTCCTGCATGTATGTAAATTCTTTGGTTTGCCAAGTTGTATATTGTAGTTCATGCTTGCTTGGTAAACCTATATGCCTAGTTACCCCTTTGTTTTGTTTGTGTATTTAATCTCTAAAATCAATTAGTTGACCATGGAAAAACATCCTCCCCATGGAAAAAATCCTAAGTGGATCTTAGGTTAATACTAATGGCAATAGTTCCCGAGTCTATCAATTAAGAAAACCCCTTTGACGGGAATCTTGGTCCTTTTCCTTCTTTTGGAAATATTGGTGCTCCTTATATGGGAAGGTTTTCCCTTCCTAGATTTACCATTGATTTTCCAATTTGGTTATTTTCAACCCCTATGGTTCCGAATGTCCAAATTGCTTCTCAAACGAGTTCTCCTCCACATGAACAACATGAACCTCATGTTGATCCTAAAGTTGACCCTCTGCCTTCTTCACCTATTGTTTCTCCATCCCTTCCTTCCTCTTTTCCTGGTGAAGGTCTTGATTCTAGTAACCAAGAAGCTAAGAAGAAGAAGAAAAGGATGATGAAGAAGAAGAAAAATAAGTAGGGGGCAACCAAGCAACCATTACTACGGGCACAATTAGTATGAAAAAATCTTCCAATCAGCCTCGTAAAGTTAAATTCCCTTGCATGCTATGTAAGGGTGATCACCTTCTTAGATATTTTCCTGGTATTCCCAAGGTATTAGAAGTGTGGTCCACAGGCTCACATTGGCCTTTTTCATCAACTTCTGGAGATCATGCTGGTGACAAACCCTCAACTAGCGATAGTAAGGTCCATGGGAAAAAAGGCAAAGTCAAATTTCCCTGTAAGTTATGTGAAGGGAATCATCCTATTAACCTTTGTCCTTATTTGGATGAAGCCTCAAAAGTGTTGGAAAACCTTACATCTTCTCAACCACGCCTTCCAGTTGCTTACCAGAAGCTTTCTCCCAATCCTCCACTAGTTGATGAAGTGATTGATCAAAATCTGAATCTAGTCAATCCCACTCTCTCTGAACGTGAATCTCATGAATTTGTTCATGACCAACCATTGGTTGATAAAAAAATGGTTGAATCAATTCCACCTTTAGTTGATCGTACCTTTCTCGTAGAAAGTGAACTTCGTATTTCTCAAGTTCTTCTCATTTCTTTATATTCCAATGAACTGGGGGGTAGTCCTCTTGCTCCAATGGAATAGGGGGGAAATCATCCCATTCCCACAATGCTAGGGGTTATTTTTCCCATCCCTACGAAACCCCCTCCAAGGAAATAGGTCATTGCCTTTTATTGGAGTGGATTGAAAGAACCTCATCTCCCTTCTTACATGCCTTTTGAGATCATGGTAAAGGCTTATGATATGAACATACATCACACTGCTATATATAAGGGAGGTTTTGTTATTATTCTATCCTCCATTGCTTGGCAAGCTTTGGGTTACCCACATCTTGTGTCCACCGCTCCGAGTTTGTTAGCCTTTAACAGAGGAACCAGTCAACCATTAGGGGTCCTTCCTCAATTTCCTATTACCTTGGGAGGAAAAAATGTATGTATTGATGCTCTAGTTGTCATAGACCTTGGAATTCAATTTTCTCTTGGGGTGAGACTATGTTTATGCTATGAATGTTGTTGTATCCACGCTCTTTCGAGTGATGTGCTTCCTACATGATGGATGGATTGTGGCTATTGATCAAATTTAATTTTTTGGTCCTAAATTGACCACTAATCATGCTACTTCCCTAAGTGTTCTGAATGTGCAAGTGGTATCTTTTGAGCCATAGGTTAATTATGTGGCAACTCGGTCCGTGCCTGCGTCTACTGATGATCTAGTTAGTGATTTAGTACATCAATTACTGGGGGCATTAGAGTCTGACCTTTCCATTGGATCCCTTGATATATATCACTTCTAGGGTGTAGTTATCCATCTGATGAGAACCTCTTGGAAGCCATGGTCTCTTGGAGGCCATGATCTAATTTTGGGCGCACAGTTATTTTTTGTGTCAAACTCGTTAAAAAATAAAACAAGCTCTTTGGAGCAGAGTTCCTTTTCTTATGTCAATCTACTTAGAAAATGAAACAAGGTCCCAAATAAGAGTTCCTTGTCTTGTGTCAAGCTCATTAAAAAATGAATCAAATTTCTTTGGAGGAGAGTTCATTTTCTTGTGTCAAGCTCATTAAAAAATGAAACAAGGTCTTGGAGCAGAGTTCCTTCTCTTATGTCAAGCTCGTTACAAAATGAAATAAGCTCTTATGAGGATAGTTATTTTACTATGTCAATGTTGTTAAAAGATGAAATAGGTTCCTATGAGCATATTTATTTTCTTGTATCAAGCTCGTTAAAAAATGAAACAAATCCCCTTTCAGTTAGAGTCTTTGATTAGATCTCGTAAATTCCTAGTCGATTCTTTCACTTGATGTCGTAAATGAACCTTCATTCCATCCACCTATTAATAACCAATAACCTACTTAGGTGCATGAAATTAATCTTGGGGGGCATGTACCTCGAATTGAGTCATTATATTGGGGACATGCAAACTTATTTCAAGCGTAGTTTTTCTATATTTCAAGCTTGTGTAAAAATGAAACCAATTTCAAGAATAGTTTCCCATGTTTCAAGCTTCTGTAAGAATGAAACCATTCCTATTTTATCCATTCTGATTATTATTTATATCAACCTGTTTATGCCAAATGAGCCTTGGTTTTCTCATTCCATTGTTACCATCTGCTTGGCCGATCATACATTTGCACTTGGTTGTTTTACCCTTTCTTGAAGAACTACTGCGATGAGTGGTATTATTAGCCAACCTCTTGAACTTTGCATGTTTTGAGCAGTTCCATCATGACTAGAACCCATTGCTACCCTTTATACCACTCATTCATCCATGAGGAGTCCTCTTTTAGCTCTTTTTAGACTCCCAAAATATGTAAATATTGTCAAGCACTTGCCATTTCAAGCTCGTTAAAGTAAATGAAAAGACATATATTCAGTATAAGTTTAATCCTTTTCCAGAATGAGATAGACTATCTATGAAAAAAATACCGTAGTAAAACATGGCTAAGAGGTTCTCTTGAGTATTATTTTCTACCTTTTCGGACTTGAGAGACTATCTACGAGAAGGGACATATGGAGTTTTCTTTTTTGCCTCTTTTTAAAACTCTCTAAAAATGAAAAAGATGTCGAGTTTTACCTTTGTTGGACTCATTAAAACATCAAACAAAGATGGACTTGTTGAACATGAAAATACTAAACCACTCCTTCTCTAGGTTTGTTGAATATAATCTGAGGGATTCATCCAAAGGGTGAGCTTACAAATCAAGTATATGCTATCCTCCTCAAGCTTGTTAAAAACTAAAGAGATACTAGCCATTATGGTTGGGGAAATTGGGAAAATAGGGTATTCCATTAGCTAATGGTAGCGAGTCGCTCTTGAACATGACACTCTTCCACTTCATCTCCATGGCTGTTGGGTTGGGTAATCTGCATGTGTTTTGGTTATCATACTATTTTCAAATCCTCCATTTCATTTTTGGGTCAATGCTTCCAACTCCATTTAGTGTCACCTGTGTGTTCAAGAGAAGTCATTTAGTTAATATCCATCACAATAATATTAAGCCTTCATTCCATGTTTTCCTTTCCTGATCTAGTTCTGTATCAACAACATTCTGTCTCAATCATGATACCCGTTTCATGTCGTTGATGGGGGATACATTAAAGCCCTCTTGTGATGGGTCCCTTCCTGTCGACATAAACACATTATCCAGGAAGTTGACTTAGAAACAACCATTGGTACCTTGGTGCTTGCTACATCAATGGAAAGTCTATTCACTCTAGGTGATATGTTTACATCAATGGCCATCGACTGGAAGGCTTTGTGTGGTGTTCGACATCAACTAATTTATTCACACCATAAGGATTGTACTAACATCATCAGTGGTTTCTCTCACATTTGTTTACATCATTTGCCAGTAATCAGATGGTGTCTACCATGATCGACCTCACCTCATTGATTCACATGGTTAGAATCATACATTGGTTGGCTGTGTGAAGGAGATAGAAGACCTTAGATCTAGTTTCATCCACCCAACCTACAATTTCAGGATTATACAAAGATCACAAATGTATGATGGCCATGATCATATACACAGTCATCCGATCATGGGCCCACCACTTGTCATCTGTAGACACGTCTTTTGAACATTGTACATGTTATGTTAGCTTATGTGTTGAGTAAGGGTATGCATGCCTCAACAAAAAAATATGTCATTATGTAAATGTATTGTAACATATGAAGCTCACCAGTTGTTCTTTATCCTGACTTTTCACAAGGTAAAGTACTTCAATCATCAGTCATCATTTCTGACTTTGTGCTTTAGGGGGAACTCTGTTACATGCCATTTTGTCACATCCAACCAATAGGACTCCTAATGGGATCAATCAACATCCTATTTCCCCTTGTCATCATCATTGGACAAAGCCATAAGCATGTACCTTTCATGCCCACAATTTCTGCCCTGATCTGCATCATCTGAGCCAGTTTTAGGACCAACGCTCCCTACCCTCCTACTAGACAATGTTGACAACCAGGTTGCTCAACTGTGGCTTGCGTTGATCACCTACATGTTTCTCCCCTTTGAAACTGTGTTGGTTTAAAAGTTTAGGAAAAAGAGAGAAATTTTGAAAGCCTACTATTCTAGAAGCTTCCAAATTTGTTACAACCATTTAGCTCAAATAAATCATGATGTTCCTATCCTACCCTACTTTGGAGTTTCCATCCCTTGTCCTTTTATCTCATCCTCTCATCAAAGGTGGATCTAAGACCTTATATTGGTAATTTGATAAGCACTCCCAACTTACCCCACTTCTCTATATATTTACAACCTTCCATATGCAAGGGGTTGGATTTTGGAGAGTGATTTTACCCTTATGTTGCTGTAGTGAGAGGTTTCATTTCATGCATTTAGGGTGATTGGAGGTGCACATTGTGACACGGAAAGGACAAGTCAGCCTTGGAGGAGCTCTTCTACGAGGTCAACTCTTATTTATGGTTGTAAACTCCTTCCATTTATATAAATGCAAATAATTCTCTGTTTTCCTATATGTGATGTTGGTATTTCGTATATTTCAATACCATGTTGATCTACTGAATAAAGTATGTAGATGATACTGCATAGATCTCATAGTCCCTTGGCTTGTGTCATCTAACTATGTAGGTTCTATTTTTGGCGACCAGAGATGGAATTGGAGCATTCAAGCTAAGGAAGGAGCGAAGCCTGTGATGGATTCTAAGTAGGCTTCCTACCGTCATATATTTACTTTAAGGAAATCATTGTATTCCTTGTCTCTCTCTTATTCTAGGTTAGCCACCAAACCTAGGGGAGATACGTTTGTCCATAATCATAAATCTTGTATAACATAACCCTTCATTGCTCTATTTGTTTATATATAGGGCCTTATCCCTATCGCATAACTCTATTGGGTTCCCCTTATCGCTTTCTCAAATCTCCATGGCTTCCTGGCACACCCAATTTTTTTTCTAAGACCCCAAAGTATGAAAAGACAAAAGGAAAGGTCAAATAGAAAGAGGGAAACAATAGAAACCATGACAACAACATAAATCATAACCAAAAGGTAGCATGGCCATGCATTCAATCAACAATCAAAACAATAAAAAATAAAATAAAAATAAAGATAAGAATCCAACAGAAAGGCATAACAAATATGATGTAGAATTTTGTAGAATTGTTCCTACAAATCAGCTAGCTTTGATACCCTGTAGAACATTTTCTACAAATCAGCTAGCTCTCATACCATGTAGAAATTTTCCACCTATAGATCAACCTAGTAATGCAATGTACTAAAGAAAAACACTTGATCTACTTCTACAAACAATTTAGCAGAAACTTCATCAACCATGAGCAACATCAATAAGAACACATATAACTGATAAGAAGGAATCAATCACACATAACACAGAAGAATTTACCCGGGGAAAGCACCTGCATAAAACCCCATCTCTGTATTATCATACAAGTGGAAATATAGTCCGGATTACATAAAGCCTTAGCTCGGAAGCTATCCAGCTCTCAGTACAATCACTTTGCTGCTCATAGACAGTCAAAGGCTTCTCATAAACCTTCTCCTTAGCCCTCTAAGCCTCCTATTTCCTTGTACAGTTTCCTTGGGGTGCAGTGCTACCACCTGTGTGAATTGGCCTCTTCACACACTCACTAACTTCTGATCTAACTGCACAAACTTGAAGGAGATAAATCCTCATCATGGATGAGCTTCCTTTATAGGGAAAATATCATCCAACTGATAGTACATTGTCCCACATCTGATCTAAATTGGGTCTCTGACAGAACTGACATGCATCAGTTATCCATGAGTGAATACACAATTATCTAAAAATAACAGTTGTCACATGCATGCAAGCATCAACAAACTGTATCTCATTAATTTAACAACTTGTTAAATTAATCTAACTGAACTTGACTAATTTAAACTAAGTCAATTGATCCTCTCAATATAGAACTCTTCCTTAATTCCTCAATCACTAGAGAAAATCAAGGACACATTCACCAATTAGTGGAGAAATAATTGCATGTTCTCACAAAGACTTCAAGTTTGCTTTTCCTTAACTAATTTACTCATGGAGAATTAATTAATTAATATTCAAACTACTGGTAAGACCAAATTCAAATTTTACTTCCTATTTTAGACCAGGGTTTGTCTAAAAATAGGAATCCAACTTGAACTATAAAAATAGAACTTCTATTTTTAGCACTTCCATTTTTCATTCCCCGTTTCCCAATCCAGAAATAATGCCCAAATTGCTATTTTTAGCTGTGCAATTTTTAGCACTTCTATTTTTAGCAATTTCTTATTGCCAATTTTCAACACTCCCTCTCAACAAGCAAGGCTTCCTCTCAAATCTGATCCCATACCTCTGGAATGTTCTGCATGCAACACATCTACCAAGTGTGGTTGCTCTAGCAATGCTCGGAACAAAAGAAACTCCCAACTGACCACTCCGTTGGGCTAGAAACATACTCTGATAGTGCAACACATTTGTGCCTCTCGCATTGCTGCAACCTGCATGATTTGCGCTGTCTTGGGATTCCCTGCACTGTAGCTCTCTTTGCTGCTCCATCTGCATCTGTCTCTACCCAATCAGCCAGTTCTTGCCACTCCACATTGGGGCTCCCCTAGCAAGGTTTCATCCAAGAGGTTGGGTACCTCAAGGATCCTGCCCCTCCTCCATGGGATGATCACTCCACATCACTCCACCTCCTATCTGGAGGTATGGCTGCATGTGATCCCTCTGCCCACCTGGCTTGAATTTTCCCCCCACTGGAGGTCTCTGCATGAGTAAATGTCTCTACTCAATCTCCTCTCAGATTCCCCTATTATGGCTGCTCCACAACCTCCTGAAGCTGCTGCACCAATCGTGGCTCCTCCACAATTGTCTGAGACTTCTTCTGGCATTGCATGTTGAGAGGTAATATACTCTCCCTCTCAACCACCAAGTCTCTAAACTTTGGCTTGCTCCTCAAGGCTTTGCATGCATCTTGTACCTCAAGTTCTTGGCTAGCACACCAATCTATTTCCACTTTCCCGCCGTCATGAAATTTTCTAGAAAAAGAGCTCATTTTAAATCAGCGATATCTCCCTCATCCGAACTCCGATTCAGTCGATTTTTTTTTTTGATTTTGGGTATTTTTCTACAAGGAATCCAAATCTGCTATTTAATTCTAAAAATTTTGTACAATTTTTTTTAGATCTACTCTGCAAACTCTTGGCCCAAAACTCAAAACTTTGAAATATCCTCTCAATATAATGTTCTCTCCTTGATCACCTATGCTTTGATACCATGTAGAATTTTGTAGAATTTTTCCTACAAATTAGCTAGCTTTGATACCGTGTATAATTTTCTCTACAAATCAACTAGCTCACTGATATCATGTAGAAATTTCACCTGCAGATCCAACTGATATAAGCAATGTACTAAAGCATAATACTATATCTACATCTACCATAAACTTTACGAAAGCTTAATTGAACATGAGAAACATCAATAAGAACACATATAACTAATATGGAGAAATCAAACACATATAACATATAAGATATAACCAGGGGAAAGCACCAACCTAAAACCCCATCTCTGTATTATCATACAAGTGGAAATATGTCCAGATTACACAAAGCCTTAGCTCAGAAGCTATCCAGTTCTTAGTACAATCCCTATGCTGCTCATAGACAGTCAAAGGCTTCTCACAAACCTTCTCCTCTGCCCTCCAAAGCCTCCTATTTCCTTGTGTAGTTTCCTTGGGGTCTAGTGCTGCCACCTGTGTGAATTGGCCTCTTCACACACTCACTAACCTCTGATCTCACTGCACAAACTTGAAGGAGATAAATCCTCATCATGGACGAGCTTCCTTTATAGGAAAAATATTCATCCAACTGATAGTACATTGTCCTACATCTGATCTCAACTAGGTCTCTGACAGAACTGACAAGCATCAGTTATCCATGAGTGAATACATAGTTATTTGAAAATAACAATTGTCACATGCATGCAAGCATCAACAAACTGTATCTCATTAATTTAAAAACTTGTTAAATTAATCTAATTGAACTTGACTAAGTTAAACTAAGTCAATTGATCCTCTCAATATAGAACTCATCCTTAATTCCTCAACAGTGGAGCAATCAGGACACATTCCCCATAGTGGAGAATAATTTCATGTTCTCACAAAGACTTCAAGTTTGCTTTTCCTTAACTAATTAACTCATGGAGAATTAATTAATTAATTTTCAAACTGTTGGTAAGACCAAATTCGAATTTTACTTCCTATTTTAGACCAGGGACTATCTAAAAATAGGAATCCAACTTGAACTGATAAAAATAGAACTTCTATTTTTAGCACTTCCATTTTTCATTCCCTATTGCCCAATCCAGCATTGATTCATAAACTGCTATTTTTAGCACTTCTATTTTTAGCAATTTCTTGTTGCCAATTTTCAACATATGAAACATCCAATGCTCCCATATCAACCTGTTCCCATGAACTTTGGCGTTTTCAATGTGTCATGTGTAAAAGCTCAGCTTGAGACCTCTCCAAATTTTTATGTCAACATTTTTGGAATATGCATTGGCCCTCTAATTTCCTCAAGGAGGGATTCTTTAATTCTTATCAAAGGCCCTTGATGGAATGCACGCTACTCCTCCTTTCTTTTCTAGTGTTATACACTACTCATCTAAGTGCTCGAGAGATCTCAAAAGCTAGTTTTCTCGTATTGTACTGATTTGTCCATGCACTACCATACTTATTTTGCTGCTTGTGAATAATAAAAATTTATATATATTGTTGGGATGGGGTCCCCTAGAGTCAATTTTGGGGCAAAAGCCCAAGTTTGTTGTATAAAATGCGTAGATAGTTAAAGTGTCATAAAGGGTTTTACCCTTCTTTTATGTAAGTTCAGTCGACTTTTGTAGATCCACCCATGGTCTGCAGACCATGGGATTGTATAAGTAGGCGTGTCTTAGAGAGTCTAAGGAAGAGATATAGAATGATGATGATGAATGTAATGGGTCAGTAAGAGTAAGAGTGAAGAAGTCTTAGAATAGAGGGAAGGCTCTGCAGCTGTGTGCACAGAGGCCTAGAGTAAAGTCCACAGCTGAGTGCGCGGACCTCTGTAGTTGAGTGCAAAGGGAAGTCTTGAGTCTATAATCAAAACTAAAGTATCAATAAAGAGATTATTCCCAAAATTCATGTGTTTGTCTATTTACTTATGTTATGAATGAATGCGCTTTTATGTTGTGATGAATGATGGGTTTATGAGATAATACTATATTGATGTTCGACTTTACATGATTTATATTGTTATATGAACACAATTGATATTAACTATTTACATGAAGAATATCTTGTTGCATGTTAAAGTTATTGAACACTTAAGTCAATTTGAGTAATTACAGGGTTAAAGGAAATTTTTGATGTGCATAAGTAGTTGATCTTCCTATTCAGGGTTTGTGAAAGATAGTCGTAGACCTTTGTAGAGGTCTATAAGCTAATTAAGATAGTTATATTGATAAGCCATAAAGACTTATTGATCTACGCGAAGGCAAGTTAATGGCATAAAACGACATTACACTAATCTCTGGGTGCGGAAACTTGGTTCCAACATCCCCCCATACCTTCGGGTGAGACTTTAGTCCTCGCTCCACAGATTGATGCCAAAAGGGCTAGTAGTGTAGGGATTTGTTTGGAAAAACTAACTCTGAACTTGGGTCAGGATCCACTAAGCCAACAAATGGTTTTGTTGTCGGGACTGGGATCTGCATAAAGAGATGTGTGATGTCACATCACTGGAATCCAACAAAGAAAGAGATTGAGGAGTGGTTGGATAGAAATTTTCACGAATTCACAGCACAAGAAAACATATATTCGCGCCTGAGGAAAGAACATTGGTTGGGTAGATATCTCTACGCAAAGATACAAAAATTTTTCTTCTACACCTTCCCGATTGAACTATATGAGTGGATCGCTAAATGGGCAGATGACCAAGGAAGGTGGAGGCTTGACGGTCCAATAGTGTGGACCCTAGAGCTAGTGTGGAGATTGGAAGCCTCTGAAGATAAGATCACATGCACTGTCGATCACTGGCTTGATCGTGTCATAGGAGGATTTATGATAGAATTCGCAGTTGATACCTCAGTTAGCTACAATGAAGCAGAGTGACGCTTCTTCAAGGGACCGCGAGGTAAGTACTTAAGATCTTTGAATACTTGGATTAAGATGCTCTTGTGTGAAAAGTGGGTTATGCCATTACCTTAATGTTTGGGGCTATGCGAAGTGGAAATATCTTCAAGGATAGAGGGAGAACAGGTCCTGAATATAGCCCTTTGATTGAACCTTTGCTGAGTGATGATGAGGGAGCAGGATAGGCTTCACCACAGAGTGCTGTCCAGTTAATAAGACAAGGGTTTCTACGAATACCTCATCTGCCCACACTACCTCCACCTTCACCTCCATAACATGCAACTTCACCCACACCACCACCACCTATGCCACCATTTAATATGTCGAATACGATGAAGTTTTTCGTTTTCAAGGGCTTGGGAAATGAGGACCCTGACCAGTTTTGGTTTGTTGCGAAGGCCGTGTGGACAACACATAATATTACAGATGATCATATGAAAAAAGTGCATTTGGTTATTGCTCTACAAGATCACGTGTTGACATGGTACATTAACTAATGCACTGATAACTTGATGGTGTCACTAGCGGGTACTCAGACTGCGCTGAACAATGAATTTGGTAGGCCTAAGTCTGAAACACAATCAATAGTGGGATTCAAGGAAATTGCAATTAGAATTGGTGAAACACCCTGGGAGTTGGATCATAGACTGAAGTGCGGAATCCACAAAGCCAATATGAATCTCATAGACAGTCAACACCAGGATTGGTTTATAAATGCCCTCCTACCTCACTTAATAATTGTCTTGTCACAACAAAAGATAGGGACTAAGGCAGAAGCACTGGAAATCACAATTAGGTTACATGAGACACCTATCTAGGAAATGATGTTGGGAGTTCAATAGATTCCTGCGGAGTTGTAGAATCTCTGCTTGGAGTTTCAAAGCTTGAAAAAGCAGAAAGCGGCTTGGCAAGAGGTGCGTGAAGAAGTTTGGTTCCTCAAGTGTAAGAGCCAGGGTCATGATAAAGATCACTTCCCTGTCTTCACAAACTATGTTGCAGGTGGAGGGCCAATTCCTCTAAGGCAAGAAACTCAAGAAGGGCCAAGTACAGGGCCCATGCTGTGGTGTGCTATCTATTAGGTAGCTGGAAAACATGTAATAGATAATTGCCACTTGTTGCAGAAGTTTGTGCAGACACTGCAACAATTATTTAGCAAATTCTGTAAATCAGTGGGTCACGATGAGCGTAACTGTCGTAGCTATCGATTGATGATGGAAATAACGCCTGCGTATCGAATGCAAATAGAAACTCGGCCTTTGGATCAAGGCGTTGGGGGAATGTGTGGAGGATATCAGGGACGCGAACGAGGCCAAGGAGGAGGAGGACCTGCAAGAGGTTGAGGGCAAGTTATTTGCTATAATTGCATAATGCTAGGACACTATGCGAGGGAGTGTATGAAACAGACACACCCGTCATGCTGGTATTGTACTTAGTTTGAACATGCGATAGAATACTTCCCTGTATTGATAACTAAGATGCAGTGGAAGAGGGCACTTGCTACTCAGAACCTGCAGATGATGAGAGCAAAGCCTCGTGAAGAGGATCCCAATGTTAATATCGTGCTTTGAAGTGGGATGATGATCGGTGATGATAAAGGGAAACAACCTGAAGAAAGTGAGTGGGTCCACAAGGCTCCAGAAAAAGAGGTTGGATTTGACTTGGAGCATGCAAAAGAAACATTCATGGAAGTGAAGAAAAGCTTTGCTGAGGCTTCTACCTCAGGAAGTCAGGATAATTTATCTGAAGAAGTTGACCCCTCTATGCTTATCACCTTTTTGGAGACCTGTATGAAGTTGCTACGTGATAGAAAGACTATGAAAGGGTTACATGAACTGATAAATAAGTGTGCCAGTAAAGAAAATGCCCCTGAAGGGCCTTGCGTAGTCAGAAAAATTGGCAAGAAAGGCAAGAACAGGGCGATAAGGCTCACTACGCAAATAGGAGAATATGAAATGGATCAAGTTATTTTTGATCTTGGGTCAGACGTGAACGTATTTCCTAAACAACATGGGAAAGAATGGGGAGACTTGCACTGTAGTGGTCTCCGATTCAATTGAGGATGGCAAATAAATAGAAGATTATCCCCATGGGAAGATTACAGGGAGTAATAGTAGATATTGAAGGCGTGGGCATGTTGGTCGATTTTGAAGTGATAGAGATTGTGGATGATAGCAATCCATACCCCATGCTCCTTGGGATTGATTGGGCTATCGACATGAACAGGGTAATCAATTTGAAGAAGCAGACAATGTCATTTGAGAGGAAATTGCTCTCTGTAGTAGTACCTTTGGACCTTGCAGAAGGATTGCGCTATACTGAATCGGTTCGCGATTATGAGGAAAGTGACAATGATTTGGATCAAATCTATAAAATAACCATGCGAGATCAGGATTGGGTTAATCTGATAGCTAATGGCTGTATTGCATGTGACCGCGAAAGTTCCTGTACATTAGATTCAGATGAGGAATTGGAACACTAGCATAATAGGTTGCATGAAGTATCTACACTGTGCTGTAATATGATGACTAAACCACTATGCTGTATATCATATGAGGTAATAAGTTTGCCTTATTATGATGGTCTAACTAATGTAGATAAAATTTTGGATGCATTTGAGAGGGAAGTTCCTAAGAAGCATCACTTCCAAGCACTTTATTTGGCACTGCGTGCTATGCCCGCAAGGTGGTGGGGTACGCATAAAGATAGTTTTGATGGGTGGTGCGAGTACAGAAAAATGATGAGATTACAGTTTGGTGGACCAAAATTCCAGCTAATAGAGAAATATGATGGAAGGAATGATCCATTCCATCATTTAGCAAAATAGACTGAGATTTATGTGATGGTGCCGCAACCTGAGTGGGTACATTTATTCTGTCACACTTTGGATGTAATACCAATGAATTGGTACCTAGAAACAGAGCTCCGCCACAACACTGAGGAGTGGGACATTTTGAGATAGGGATTCTTGATGACCTTCAACTTTGAGGATGGGTTCGAATGCATTGACGAGGCACTGTAGGAGGTTAAGGAAATCGATCTTCAGAATACACAGGATCCTTTGGACTTGATTCAACTAGATTGGAGCACCTAGCTGCGCCATGCACTGGAGTGCTATAACATGACTGTTGAAGAAGAATATGAGGATCCAAGGAACATTAATATCCCAGAGAGAGAAGGTCAACGAGAAGTTGAGGGACCACAAATAGATAATCCATACATCCCCATGCCACTGAATACTAGACAGGTGAACATTGGCACAGAGGAAGAGCTGAAGTTTGCGAATATTGGGGACTAATGGGGTGATGCCACAATAGGTAAGGTTGTTGAGTTTCTCCACGAATATCAATATTTGTTCCCTACAAAGTTCTCATACTTAAAAGGCATCACAGGTGATTTGGGAGTGATGAAAATAACTTTGAAATGGACATGAAGCCTGTTAAGCAGAGACCATATCGCCTTAATCCCAAATGCAAGGAAAAGGTCCACCTGGAGTTGGACAAGATGCTCGCAACAGGCATTATTGAACCAGTGGAGGAATTTGATTGGGTGAGTCCAATGGTAGTTCAAGAAAAGAAGCAAAAGGATGAAATAAAGATTTGCGGAGATCTCAAGAAGCTCAATGATGCTTACGTTCATGATCCTTTTCCAACTTTGTTCACTGATGAAGCATTGTATAATGCTGGTAGAAGGAGGCCTATTCATTCATTGATGGGTTCTCGGGATACCATAAGATAAATATCACACTAGAAGACAGGAGTAAGACTACCTTCATGACAGAATGGGGATTCTTCTAGTATACCTGAATACCTTTTGGGCTTAAGAATGCGCTGATGATCTTCTCGCGCGTAGCCATCATGACATTCAAAGAGTTCATTCACAAATTTTTGGAGGTATATTTTGACAACTGGACAGTGTTTGGGTTGGTAAAGTGCCATGTAGCCAACTTACGCTTGCTATTGGATACATGCCGGAGGTATTAGATCACGCTAAACCTGAATAAATTCTTATTTTGCATTCCTTTTGGAATCTTGCTAGGTCATATAGTGTGTAGACAAGGATTAATGGTGGACCCTGCTAAGATCGAGGTTATCATTAATTTGGAGGTGCCAAGGAGTGTTAAACAGCTGCGTGCAACACTGGGCTATGCAAGATACTAACAGAATTTCATTAAAAGTTATGCTCATATTACCGCACCTATGGAAAAGCTACTAAAAAAGGATGCTACATTTCATTGGGATGAAGAGTGTCAGTAGAGTCTGGATGTATTCAAGGAGAAGATGGTCACCATGTCGATCCTAGTATTCCTAGATTGGAAGAAGGAATTTCATGTACATGTGGATACATCATGTATTGCATCAGGAGGAGTGCTGACATAGGCTGGTGAAGGAGAACTGGATCAACCTATAGCATTTGTGAGAAGGAAGTTGTATAAGGTTGAAAAGGATTACTCGACAAAAAAACACAAAGGGTTGGCTATGGTGTACACAGTTAAGAAATTTAGACATTAACTGCTAGGCAAACATTTTAAGATGTATATAGACCATTCTACAATAAAGTACCTAGTCAACAAACCTGTGTTGGGGGGGACAATATGAAGATGGTTGTTGTTGTGTCAGGAGTATGATTTCAAAGTAATTGTGAAACCTGGAAGGTTAAATGCAAGGCTAGATCATTTGTCGCACATTGAAATGGGAGAGGAGCCCACCAATTTGGTGGAGGGGCTGCCTGACATGCAACTCTTCACAGTGCACATAGAAGATAATCACTTTGTAGACATTATCCACTTCCTGACTATAGGAACAAGGCCATAAGGATACACGAGTCAACAGAAGAAAGATTTGGTAGTGTGCGCGACCGACTTTTAAGTTATTTCAGGGAATTTGTACAAAATGGGGTTGGATGAAATACTGCAACATTATGTGCCTAAATTTGAACGAAATAGTATCCTTGCTGAAGCTCATGGAGGAGCTGTGGGAGGCCACTATGCAGGGAAAGTGATAACACAGAAGATTTTATGCACTGGGTTGTGGTGGCCAATGTTGCATAATGATTCCAAAGCATATTATAGGGAATGTGATACATGTCAGAGAACAGGTAGGCCATCGCAGAGGGATGAGATGCCTTTGAATCTGCAAGTATCATTGCAGCCATTTGAGAAGTGGAAAATTGATTTTGTAGGGCCAATCCAACCTCCAGGCAAGAAGATAGGTGCACGATCTATCATCACTGCGACCGAATATTTGACCAGATGGGCAGAGGCATAGCCTATGAAGGACTGTACAGGGGAAACAACAACAAAATTTTTGTTTGAATACATGTTGACCAGGTTTGGTTGCCTGGAGATTTTAATGAGTGATCACAGTACACATTTCCTTAATGAAATGATCAACACACTAAAAGAAGAATTCCAAGTTTATCATCAGAAAATTACACCATATCATCCTCAGGCCAATGGGACAGCTGAAGCGTTTAATAAGATATGGGCTGACAAAGGTTTGCAATAAGCAGAGGAATGATTGGGACGTGCACATACCAACAATGTTATGGGCTTACCAAACTACTTGTAAGAAGCTCATTAGTCAGACACCTTTTAGGTTGGTCTATGGCATAGAGGTTGTAATGCCTATGGAGTACATTGTGCCTAGTCTACGCATAGCAGATTTTACAGGAATGGCGGACCACAGAGCCTTAGAAGAGAGGCTTGCACATCTAATAGAGCTCAAGGAAGATATATTTTTGGCGGGATTGCATGAGAAGGTTCAGAAGGAATGCGAAAAGGCATGGAACAATTGGCACATCAAACTGTGAACCTTCAAGGTAAATGATTTAGTTTTATTATATGACAATAAGTTTGATAAGTTTCTAGAAAAATTTCAGATGCATTGGTTGGGGCCATATGTTATCAAAGAGATTACCGATGGTGGAGCAGTTTAGCTCATGAAGTTGAATGGAGATCCATTTACAGGAAAGGTAAACAGAAGCCAATTGAAGCCATACACCAGGGATCTGACCTAATGACTACATGATGGTAGCACAGTCTTAGCACTCCAGGAAGCTGCAAGGAGGTGCGGGACTATAAAATACACTTCCCGGTTTGTAGAGATGTGCGACAAGGGGTCTGTGTGAAACAAGATGGTGTCACAATACCAGAAGAAGCATGAAGGGAGTTGTGCTATAGGGGGAGAGACCGCATAGCATAGCTAGAAAGTGACCATTACCGTCATTGTTCATAATTTGACAGTGAGGAGATGGTTAAGAGGAGTGGGGGGGAACATTTAAGGCAATTAAGGCTGCATTTAAGAGTGAAATTTTGGAAAATCTGCCGCCAATTTAACATTTATGGATGGATTTTGGGGGGAATGGTTAAATTTGAATTCAAATTCACTTATAAATTACATGTGGCCATCTAGCATAAAGAACTTTGCACTTGTATAATTTCTGTGTTGAGATTCTTCTTGTATATGAATCCTCAGGTTTACAATGATTTGGTCACTAGTTCTATTTTCAAGAAGTTACTCGAGGTGAACCAACATTTCATTCTCAGCATGATGTATGGACTAGGAGAGACCGCTAGTACTGGGGGAGCTATCGCCTATGAGGGAGCTGCCCCAAAGGTGATGAGTGTGGAGGTCCCCGCTGCAGTGCCTACGACGCTGAGGTCGCCTAAGCCAAATCCTACATTGATGAGGGATGTCCCCAAACCTAAGAAAGATATGAAGTAGAAGCTAGTGCTGGCGTGTGAGTCACTGTGGAAGAATGCTGCTACGTAGGCCTAGAGGAATGAAAAGTGAGTGCGAAAGAAAAGGGGAAAGTGGTAGATCTGGAGGCTAAGGAGGGCATGGAAGATATAGAAATTGAGGGGGTGGATCCCATATCTAAGTTGCCGAAGTATATCCCTCTACACAAGGGAAAAGAGAAGGTCCCTAAGGACCTGGATGCAGGATTGTTCCTCCTCAACACAACCCTATTACTGGAGAACATAACCTTTGAAGGTCCGCGCTTGGCACAGATCCCGCAATTGAAGCTAGAAGATTGGGATTTGGTGCACCATGAGCAGTTCCCCCACCTAGCTACATACACCTACATGAAGAGGGTATTCTACAAAGAGTTTGGTGTCACCGCGCTGGAGCCTGTGGAATGGATTAACGGGGTAAATAAATCATGGTTGCTGAACCTGTTATTGGTTCCCAACTACCATCACTCAAATATAAACCTGATCATCATTAAGAGGTTGCTATTCCTGGTGCATGACGGGTGTTTGTGGCTGAACGTGTTGATCCCCATCACTGATATGTTGATCCATTGGATCATGCTATTTCCACACTCAGGGTTAAATCTAGACAAGGAATTGGCGGAAAGACAAGTGAGTGTGACATCACTAAGAAGATGACGGACAACTTTAAAATTGTGAAGAAGCCACGTGGGTACTCGATTACTTCAATTACTAACCTCGCAGTAAAGGTTTCCATGTAGATTTTGGCTGGCAAGGTTATGAGTACGTTTCGTGCGGACGAGGTGCCAACACCAGTGGTTTCATTGGCAGCATAGTGCACGAAGGGCGTAAATTTCAACTGGGCATGCTACCTATATTGTGAGTTCCTCGTGAACTGCAGAGAAGCACTTAAGGAGAGCAAAACATTCCACTATTCATGGTTGTTGCTCTCGATTGTGTTGGGCACTTGGTTTTTGCCGGAGGACAGCCAGTTTCCTCTTATGGAGAAAGATCTACTGGAAGCATCAAAGTTTGCATCTCTTTGGGCCACAAAAGAGGCTGCATGAGTCATAGAGAGAAAATTCTTTTGGGTGTTGATGGAGGTGAGAATTTGCAAAACCATCAACTAGAAGCTGTGGTTGTCACCAACCATGTTTGAACAACTTTTAGGGCACACAAAGTTCAAATCAGACTTTCACCATGTATACATCTACGTGTGGAAAGATCCAGAGAAAATGTGGTTCGACCTACCCTACCTTGCTACAAATGATGCTATCGAGGAGGTCATCAATCACTAGCCAACAGATTGGCATTCTCCTTTCTATTTGGCTGTAGGGACTAGCAAGTCCATGGAGAAGAAGAATAAGGATGCGACCAAGTAGAAGATTCAGTAGTTGGCTAAGAAAAGGAGGAAAGAGGCCAAGGAGAAGACCCAGGTAGAAGTGGAGTGCGCCCGGAAAAAACAAGTAGAGTAGGAAGAGCATGGCTCTGAGCGGAGTGAGAAGTCCCCTTCGCCTCAAATGAAGGAGGAAGAGTAGTTAGAGCAAGGCAGTAGTGATCAGTAGGAGATCACTACCTTCCAAGTGAAGTGATATAAGGAGAAGGAGAAGGTAGGGCCACGGAAGAAAACAAAAGCGACCAAGCCGTCATTGGATCTGATTACTTTGATGGATGGTAGACTGGATGAAATTGGAGACAAGGTGTGGGATACTACAACAGAACTATTGCAACAGTTTGATTAGCAACAATAGCAGGCACTGAGTACTATCCAAAAGGAACTAATGACCTGCAAATACAGACGACTAAAATCCAAGCAGGTACAGGACAAATCAATGTGTCATCAACCAGTTTGGCACCAGGGACCACTCAAGCAGCATAGATGATTCAATCATTAGATCTCTAGGAATTTGCAATGCTAGATGGAGCTTTGAGCATGGAGGCAACCACTGACAAGGCTATTTTTAGCTCTATGAAGAACACTTGCCTCCAACTGGCTGCGCTCCCCAACGAGTTTCTTCACACACTACAAGCAGGTGTGATAGCAGAGGTTAAGGCTCGAGAGCAGCATGCACTAAGCCTGATAAGTGAGTATAGAGTTAATAACAAATAGATGTTCACTAAGAAGTTTGAGGCACTGGAGGATCAAAAGAAAGTTCAGGTGCAGAATGCCCAACTTGTAGCCATGGTGGCCGAGGCACACAGAACAATTCCAAAACTGCATATACTAGAGGAAGCGTAGTTGTAGGCGAAGATCATAAAGCTGGCTGTAGGTGTGTGCGATGCTTAGACAAAAGTGGCCAAGGTTCAATTTTAATTGAACCTAAAGATAACAAAGTTGGAGTTGAAGTCATGACCTTCAACCCCTCCAGAAGTCAGAGAATAGCATGAAGCCACTATGAAGGATGGAGTTGCAGTAGTGGATTCTGCAGTGGCAGATTTCACTGTGCTTTTTGAGCAAGAAATGGAGGTAGTCATGATCTTAGAGGAAGATCCCACCCTGCAAGCCTTGAATATGCAAGTTCATGAAATCCATCAATAGTATGATGAAGTCAGAGCAACGACACACATTGTTGCTGCCACACAATGCCTTGTGAAGCTGCAGGAGGCGAGGCAACTACATCTACAGGTGGAAGCAACGCAAAAGAAAGAGGTGGTCCTCAAGGCTAGATTGGGGCCTTTGCTAGATGAGGCCTACATATCTCTGCCAACATTAAGGAGAAGTTGGCGAGCCTATAGAGCATGCAACAAAAAATCAAGGAAGACAGTGTAGGACCGACAACAAAGCAGCTGGTGGAGCAAATCAAACAAGCAGCCACACAGAGCGTGACTGAAGTGGCAGTGGAACAAGTAGAGTTGTGTTGAAGCCCCGAAAATCAGGTCGACAACAAGGGGGATACCCACCCGGTCCGGACCTTGGTTGGCAGCTCCTTATCCGTTTGGTATAGCGGGTCTGACTGGGGATAACGGGACCAGTTTCCCAATCTTGGGTGTGTGTGTGTGTATAGAGTTGAACTATGTTGATCTAAGAGTATTTTAAAAGCTAATCTAATTCAGATTTTTTAACTTTACTCTATGCTATTGTAATCTATTGAGAAACAACACATCAAATCTATTCTAACCTGGGATTGTATATCTTTCATTATGCGATCTAAAAAGATTTCGAATAATAACTGGTAATAAAGATCATTCAACCATTATAAGAATAGAAATCATTAAAGATAAACCACTTTGCATAAGAAGTTAGGCAAAACAGTTGTGAAAAACCTATCGCATAATAAGTCATTCATATGTCACACATAAACAATATGACTCCACCGTCCAAAAGTGCCAAATGATAACCCATACATTCATGCAATAACATATAAACAACTGAAATTGTAAATCACTTAAAGAATATAAGTAGAAATTGCCAAGAGATAAAAGTACCATTTATGACTAGTTCTACCCATAAGATTCAAGCAAAAATGATCTATCTCTACTTGTTCTAAAATCTACCAAGAGTACAAAAGTGCAACATCAGTAGCAGATATCAAAATGCAAGTAAAAATAAATCTTGATCCATCCATTCATCAAAACCTTCTCTGAGGATGAAGAAGTGCATGTTCTGAGGATAAGTTTTTGACAAATATCTGGACCCTTCTCTAAATGCATGAGAAGGGTTAAAATACTACTTCCTAAATCTAATAATAGTGTTTTTACAAAATTTTAGGATACGGTTCTCAAATGACCATCCGTTTTCTAATCTAAAATAAAAAGAAACAACAAACTACTAAAAATAAGCTACTTCTGAATTTGGTCCTTAAAACTGCAAGTGTTCCTCATGGATTTGAGAAGAGTCGGTTGGCCGACTTCTGCGCTTAGCTGGGCTGCGAAAACGGAATCTATGAGAGCTGGCACTACTTTCTCGGCTGAGTTTATGATGCATTTCACAGTCATCCATTGACTATGTGGCTTGACTAAGTATGCCCAATAACACTCCCAATTCAACCTGTTCAATGCCTGGATCACTTTTCCCTTTTCCTGCGGCTTATGCTTCCATTCTGCCTCCAGTCGTGACTTATTTGGTAGGTACCCCGGGGTGGTTTCTGCGATTAAGTTGGCTCTGTGTAAATTCTCATTTACACAGTCGATAAGAATGCTTGCCTGCGTTGCTGCTGTCTCTGCTGCCTGTTCTGCCTGCCTGATTTGATCGTCCCATTTGTTAAAGAGCAATTCCTTATGACTCTCGTTTATTCTGGGTGCATTTGCTCTTTTCCCTTCCTCTCCATCTTTCCAAGCTAAATATTCCATCACTCGTCTGTCAATCTGGTCATAGTCACTTCGCAAGTCCGCCACTTGATTGGTGAGTTTATCGCTCAGCTCGCAATAGTGACTCCATTGTGATATCCTACATCCCAACTCTTCCTATTGTTGCAGAAGCTGCTCATTTAAGCAAGCAGATTTTGAAACAAATTTGGCAAGCTTAGGCTCGTCTTTATGTATTTCTTACAAAGCTTACAACTGCTTTCCTTTTTCATCTAGGCTTCTTTGATAGCTTATCTGCATATGCTGAAATTCTTCTTGTAACTTCTCAAGTTGTTTGGACACTTCAATACTAGCATTGGCTTGTTGTAGTAGCTATATTTGGTTTTCTTGTTCCCTCAATAGTTGCTGAACTT
This sequence comes from Pinus taeda, assembly GCA_000404065.3. Classification (NCBI taxonomy): domain Eukaryota; kingdom Viridiplantae; phylum Streptophyta; class Pinopsida; order Pinales; family Pinaceae; genus Pinus; species Pinus taeda. Next base: position 5,950 of record APFE030145939.1, on the reverse strand, counting down.
CTGATGCCTTGTCGATAGTCGCAGAAGCGTATGCTCCTGCGATCTGAGACAACTTCGTGAGATTTTCTGTCGGGTTGTTGTTGGGGTCTTTCCATAAGACGTCTAAATGTTCAGCATCCTGTTATAGTGTATTCTCTAGCTTTCTCCTCTTTCTTTGTCTCCTCACAACTGCTTTATGTTGGGGACTATAGAATACATCCAGTGGGGGAATTTCCTCTACACTAAGTAGTAGCTCAGAAGGTGGATCAATATGGCTGTGCTCCGTTTATGTGACACTGCTGACTATGGTCGAAATCATTTCTTGCGTTGCCTGTGTATTGTTCACAGGTGTCCTTGGGGCTTGCCCTTCAAGGCTGATTAGCTCATTGAAGTTTTACCATTCTTTGTCTAGCTCTGTTGTGACGAGTGGCGCTTTAATGACGGGAGGAGGGACATCTCTTAGCGGGGAGGCGATAACTTGCTGTTGCGACATTGCACTTGACTGAGCTGTATCTTTAGCTGTTTCTTCGCTTTTTCCTTGGTCGCTTCCAGACTTTTTAGAACATTCAGGCGTTCTTTGGGCAGCATCCGATTTGGATTTGGAAGTACTAGAGTTTCCACTGAGGCTGACGCTGGGAGTCGGTTCTCTGGCGGGCAGTCGCAGTTTCTCTAGAGGTACACTGGCCAGCCTTCTTTCCCTGTATAACATGAATCTTTGGAGGTCATCTGGAGACAACCTCGACCGAGCTTCTCGCAAAACTTCTTGGAGTGAGCTTTTACCTTGAAACAAATCATCAAACAAATCTTTCTTTCCAACGAATACTTTTATTCTGACACTTGTAGTGAAATCATGGGCAACATTATTTAGGTTAAAAGGCCGAGCAGGGAATTTAAATAGCTGTAGAGACGTCACATTCTCCACTTCGGCAAAAGCGTGTCCTACATCGAACAATGAGAAGGCCCCACAAGCTACAGGAAACTGAGGCCATATGGCCTTCTTCTTGT
>APFE030145936.1:3338-20920 GCA_000404065.3 Pinus taeda | reverse complement strand
GGCATGTATAAATATGTATTGTAAGATTGAAAGGAACATAATGAAAAATCAAGCTGGTAGTCCCAGTTTTGGGATCTAGTGGGAAATCTCTGTGTATATGTGTTTTATTTGTTATGCTCTCGCATTGTTTATTTTCTTTATTTTAGAATTCGTATGCAGGTAATTTCTGTACAGGGTTAAAACCTACAATTCCCCTATAGGTTATGTGAAAGGATGCATCTTCTTCACCTTTGTGCTCTTACGGATAAAGCTTCCAAAGTTTTGGAAAACCTTGCAGCTCCTCAACCCCAACTTCCTGTTGGTTATCAGAGGCTTTCTTCTAACCCTCTCCAAGTTGGTAAAGAGATCGACCTGGATTTATCTCTTTCCCATCATGCTCTTCCTGAGCATGACTCTTTTGTGTCTGTTCCTGACCAACCATTGGTTGAAAAGAGTGTCGACTTGGCTCCGCCTTCAGTTGTTCACTCTGTTCCTGAGGAGAGTAGTTATCATACTGCTCATGTTCCTGTAGTCTAATGAAATTCCCATGAATCAAAGAGTGATCCTCCCATCTCGGTTGTTTAGGAGAGTCTTTCTCCTATTCCTATAGAGAATGGGGGAAACCATATGATACCTCCACCAAGTAGTTATTTTGCTTCTTTTGATTGAAGTCAATTAACTGCATTCTGCCTCCCATCATATGTGCCTTTCCAAATCATAGTACAAGCCTATAATATGGTAGTACATGGAACTCTATTAGATGAAGGTGCATCTATTAGCATCATGTCTTCTACTACTTGGAAAGCTTTGGGTTCCCCATAACTTGTGCCTATCACTCAGAATTTGTTGGCCTTCAATGGAGGAACCAGTCAGCCTTTAGGGATCCTTCTGAAGTTCCCTATTACTTTGGGAGGAAAGATCGTCTATATAGATTTGATGGTAGTCCAAGGTCCCTCAAATTCCAATCTTCTCCTTGGACGCGACTATGTTTATGTCATGGGAGCTCTTGTTTCTTCACTTTTTCGTGTGGTTTGTTTTTCACGCGAAGGGAGAATTGTGACTATTGATCAACTATCATTCATTGGTCACCAGGTGCCTCCTTTGCAACCATCATCCCTTATTGGCTCTTGTTTGCAAGCAGTACCTTCCTTGCCACAGGTAAACTATGTGTCTACCCATTCCATCTCCACATCTATTGATGATCACATAGATGGTATAGTACATTATGTACTGGGGGCATTGGAACCCGATTTGTTTATGGTACCGATTGACATGTATTCCTCCCAAAGCATGGTTCTTCCGTCTAGTGAATACCTCATGGGAGCCATGTTGTCGTATGGTTCATGAACAAATGTGGTGAGGATAGTTCCTGGTCTTGTGCCAACCCCATTAAAAAATGAAACAAGGAGTCCGAGCATAGTTCCTTGTCTTGTGTCAAGCTCGTTAAAAAATGAAACAAGGGGTCAGTGCATGGTTCCTAGTCTTGTGTCAAGCTCCTTAAGAAATGAAACAAGGAGTCATGAGGATAGTTCTTGGTCTTGTGTCAACCTTGTTAAAAAATGAAACAAAGGGTGTGAGCGTAGTTCTTTGTCTTCTATCAAACTCATTAAAAAATGAAACAAGGGTCTTGAGGATAGTTCTTTTATTGTGTCAACCTCGTTAAAAAAATTAAGTAACTCCATTTTCCAAATCGAATCTTTGATTAAGATCTCGTAAAATCCAAGTTGAGTCTTTCTAAGACCTCGAAAGTGAGCCTTCATTCCATCCACCTAGTTGATTGAAATGAAGCTTGGGGGGCATGTACCTCGATTGAGTCATTATGCTGGGGGCATGCAAACTTATAGAAAGCATAGTTTTTTGTTTCAATTTTGTGTAAACATGAAACCGAATCCAAGCAAAGTTCTCCATGGTTCAAGCTTGTGTAAAAATGAACCCATGCCGAATTTACATCTCGTGATTGCCATTTTTATCAGCTAATTTGTGCTAAATGAGCCTTGGTTGTTTCATTCCATCACCACCATCTCTTTGGCCAATCATATGCTTTCACTTGGTTATTTTTCCTTTCCTAAGGAACCACATCGATGAGTGGTTTTATTAGCTAGCCTCTTTACCATTACATGTTTTGAACAATTCCACCATTGCTAGAACCAGTTGCTACCCATTATACCACTCGTTCCTCCAGGACAAGTCACCTTTACGATTCTTTCTGACTCATAAAAAATGAAACAATTTTAGAGTACTTTTCCCTTTTTGACTCATTAAAGGGAATAAAAATGGGGGTCCCGCTTTCAATCTCTTTTCTGACCCTTTAAACACGAAAAGATTGCCGAGATCTTGTCATTTTGAACTTGTTAAAGGCTATGAAACATCATTTACCCAGTATACATTTACCCATTTTTTGGGCTGGGATGAACTATTTATGAAAAAGGTACTCCTTGAATGAAATAGTCAAGCAGTTCTCTCGAGTATCGTTTTCTACCTTTTCGGGCTTGAGAGACACAAATGTACGAAAAGGGACCATGTGGAGTTTTCTTTTCCATGTCTTTTTCAAACTATCTAACCATGAAAAAGATACTGAGTTACACCTTTGTTGGACTTGTTAAAATATTAAATGACATCGGATTTGTCACTATGATGAACATGAGCTTCTCCTTCCTAGGGCCCATTAAACTTACTAGGTCTGATTCATCTGAAGGATGAACTTACAGTGCAACCATATGATATCCCCTTCAAGCTTGTGATTAAAAAATAATTGGGGTACCTACCAGAAATGGTGGGGGAAAATGGGAAATTTTATCAGTCGTGTCGGTAACTCACTCTTGAACATGACACTTTTTGCTTTGTGTCAGGTTGGGATATCCTCACTTCATCATTGACCTTCCTAGGTTGGGCCATTCATTTTTTCCATCCATTTGATCTCTACCATGTCATCATGACCACCAATCCTATGGATCCAAAAGCTTCCAAACTCTATTTGTGTCACCAATATGTTCAAGAGTTGTCCTTCTGCAGTTACACTTACCTCTGATTGTTTGTATCATCCAAAATCATTTTGCATCCCTTTGTCTCGTGTCAATGATGTGGGATACATCATGGCCCTCCTTCGACATGGTCACTTCTTTTCGACTTTAGCTCATTATCCAGGAAGTTGACTGAGAGACTCCCTTCCAGTACTTTAGAGCTTGCATGCCTAATGGCAAGTTCCTCGCACTTGATGACAAGTTCACATCGTTGGCTTTCAATCGGGTGATTTCACGGGTGTTCGACTTCAGTTCCTTTATTCACATTCCATGAATTGTGCTGATAGTACCTTGAGGACCATTGTCATTATTGATGGTTTCTCTCGCTCTTGTTAACAATTTACATCATTGGCCAGTAATCAAGAAATTTTATAGCATGTTCCATGTCAACACATCTATTCACATGTTACTTTGATCGGGTTGTGTTGGAGCGCAAGACCCTGGGCTTAGATTACAAAAGTCTAGGTTGTAAGGTGGTGTGACATGATTATGTTGATATACATGTCTCTTTCAAATGGGTGGCTGTGACCATACCATGAGTTGTCATATGTGATCCTTCTCATTATTGGATGGCTACGACCATACCTTGGTTTCGATATGATTCTCTTTATCGTATGGCTGCGCCCATTCCTGGATCCATTTGCATGATCATTCTCTAGATGGTTGCATCCATACCATGATTCATGTATCATTTGACAAAGTTTTCAGTTATGTATATGTATCTGTACTTTCTTGGTAGTTTTCCAAAGACAAACTATGGTTCCCCACACTGGTTCATAAAGCATTTCACCCCTCACTCTTGTTCAACCTTCACACTTTAGAAGGCATCTGTTACACAACATTTTGTCACTGTCCCTGTACTCTCGGTTCCATGATCCTGGAGGAGCTCTACAGTGAATCCTACATGATTCCCCTTCATGAAGAAACTCCCATTGTGTCCCTCTTAATGAGAAGAACAATTCCCTTTTGCGTCATTTCCCAAAAATCTTCTGCTTTTCCCAGTTTACAAGACCGATGCTAATGACCCATGTCCTCCTCGCACCGATATGTAGGGATTACAACTATCCCTAGAGTCGACCAGAGCGATTGAGCCTTGTTCCAGTCACACTGATCCTCTTTTGGAAAGTTTTTTAAATAAGGATACAAAGCTTCTAGCTCTAGAAGCTTCATAACAGAAGTCTAGTATATGGTTGGGCTGGATGTAGTTGAGGAGGTTAGTTTGGACTCCTTTCCCCTCTTAGGATGGAACTACCTCAAGAGATAAGACCTTCTCCCATGAGAAGAGGAACCATCTCCCTTCCATCCATGCTATATAAACCTCCATTTTTCCCAAGCACAAGATATTTCTAATTAGGCTCTGGTTAAAGCTTTGATTGTGGAATAATCAACAAGTTATTCATAGTTGTTGCTCTCTAGTTGTGTGTGAGGGAGAAGTGTGAATTTGGTTTAGTGTGAAGACTAAAGGGAAGAGCCTTAAAACTACCATTGTTGAAGCCATCATGGAATGCTAATGGAAGTGTGTGGGAACTCGGATTTGTCAGAGGAGAATAGTAACGTCAAGGAAACAGTTGTAATCACTTCTTGATTTAATATATATGAAACTATTAATTGATTTCCTACATAATATGTCATCTCACATGTTTGTGACTTAATGTTTCTTGATTTTTTAAGTAGGTTGAATACAATTTGTCTATTATCACAGTTGTTGTTTTCTATTGTTTACTTGTTCTAGGTGTTTGAAGAAGGAAACAGGAGATAGTTGGAGCGAGCAAGCAAGGTCATCACCAAACAAGATAAGCGTACTAAGAGGTAGGCCCTCTTAATTGGTTCTAACCTAATGGAATCTTCCATAGAATGCATTTTTTGTGGCTAGACTCGCTCTTGGGCTAAAGGAACTGTTTGTGTCCACACTTAGAATTTTACTTCACCACAAGAGTGCTTTCCCCACTTAGCGACTTATTAGTTCATACATTGTGTCTTCTATAAGGACACTAGTGTGACCATGCTAGAGCTAAGGAAATGGACAAAAGGGGTGGACAAGGTAGGATTGGTAAACATGTTATGGATGTCGCATAACAACCGCACACCCATAACCATGATAGTGATCAAGTATCTACTGTGCTTGGTGCATGATGAGTGCTTGTGGTTGGAAGAGCCCATACCGATCATTAACATGCTGATCCATAGGATTACTTGACTATCATATTTAGGGATAAATCTGGCCATGGAATTTGGTGGAAAGATAGGTGAGTGTGACCTTGCCAAGAAAATGAAGGACAAATTTAAGCTCGTCAAGAAGCTGCATGGCTTCTCCATTTCTAGTATAATTGACCCAGTGGTCAAAGTAGCCACCCAGGTCTTGGCTGGGAAACTTATGAGGAAGTGTCGCGCAGATGAAGTGCTGGCACCGGTTGTATCATTAGTGGCCCAGTGCACAGAGGGTTTACAATTCAATTGGGCGTGCTAGCTCTGTAGCGAATTCCTTGTGAACTGTAGAGAGGCATAATACCACAACAAAACCTTTTAGTATGCATGGCTACTGCTATCCATAATAATGGTTGCATGGGAGTTACTGGAGGATAGCCAGTTTCCTCCAATTGCGTAGGATTTACCGGAAACAGTGCATTTCGCTTCGCTTTGGGCCACCAAGGACCCCAAAAGGGTCAAGGATAGCAAAATATTTTGGATCTTGACGGAGATGAGTATCAAACATGGCCATCAACCGCAAACCATGGTTGTCACCGACTGTCTTTGAGTAGTTGGCAGAGTATGTGGAGTTCAAGGTGGACTTCCAGTATGTCTCCATGTGCACGTGAAAGGACCCTGATCAAAAGTGGTATGACCTTCCATACCTCGCCATAGATGATGCGATTGCAGCGGTCCTCGACCACTAGCTAGTAGTGGTGCATGGCCTCAGACTTGACCATTGGGTCTAACAAGTCTCCAGGGAAGCATAAGAAGGAAGAGGCCAGACTAAAGATGGAACAATTGGCCGAGAAGAGGAATGAAGAGGCTAAGGACAAAGCCAAAGTGGAGCGTACCACCAAAAAGAAGACAGAAGGGCAGGAAGAAGAGGAGAAACATGACTATGACAGGAGTTAGAAATTTCCTTCCCCAGACATAGAAGAGGAAGAGAAGCGATCTGACTAGGAAGGAGCAAACATGGAGACTACACTGTTACGGGTTAAGTGCAACAAGGATCAAGAAAAAGTAGGGCCACGGAAGAAGTCTAAGGCTAGCAAAATGTCCCTTGATCTAGTCACCTTGACAGAGGGTGATTTGAATGACATTGGTGATGTAGTGATGGATGCGATCGTGGAGCTGTTGTAGAAGTTCAAGCAGCAACATCAACAAGCCTTGGGTGCCATTCAAACAGGTCTACGTGAGCTGGAGATGTAGACGTCACAAGTAAAGACCAGTGTGGGGCGAAGTAGTGCAGTGTCAACTAGTTTGGTGCTTGGACCGTTGGAGGTAGTAGAAATGGTGCGCACACTGGATCCTCAAGAAAAAGTGCTACCTGATGCAGCACTAACCACAACAGCAGAAGTTGACAAGGCCACTGTCAGCACCCACAAGGGGGTTGGACTAAACTTGGCCGTGCTTCCTAGTGAAGCCCTTCACACTCTGCAGGATGGTGTGATGGCAGAACTTCAAGCTCGAGAACAGCGTGCACTGAACATTATCAGTGAGCAGAGGATGAATGATGCTCAGATGGTTGCACAAAAGAATTCTTCCATTGATCTTCTTAAGGCCATCAGGGACAAGAATGAGCATACGACCAAGGCAGTGGCTGAGGCATGCAGGACTGTTCTAGAGCTGGATATTCCTGAAGATGCACCAGTGGACATGAGAATTCAGAAGCTCGGTGTCAGAGTGTGCGAAGCATGAACATAATTGGCTAAGTTTCAGTTTGATCTAAACCTTAAGATTGCAGAACTTGAGTTGCAGGCCCAACCTTCGACTCCACCAGAGGTGAAGGAATAGTGTGAGGCCGCTATCAAAGATGTTGTAGTAGCTATAGATGTTGCCATGAAGGAGTGCACTATGCTCTTCGAGTAGTCAATCGAAGTAGTCACCAAACTACAGGAGGATACCATGGTGCAGAGGCTGGAGATAGAGGTGTGGGAGTTGCAGAAGAGATATGATCAAGTTAAAGCGACGAAGCACAACATTGCCATTACACAAAGGTTAGTGAATCTGCAGGAAGCAAAGGCGCTGAAAGAATAGGTGGATGCAGCTCAACAAAAGGAGATAGTACTCAAGTCCAGATTGGGGCCTTGGCTGGAGGAGGCCTATGTACTCACTACCTCCATTGAATGGAAATTGGCCAATATGCAGGTGACACAACAAAAAATACAGGGAGACAACGCAGGGCTAGTGGCAGAGTAGTTGGTCGAGCAGGTGAAGTAGGCAAAAACACAGTGCACCACCAAAGTCGTAGTGGTACAAGTGGATTTGGGAGGTCTTTGCGACAAGATTTGTGTAGGGGGCCTGTTGGGAATGGGTCCCTTGGGGTCAATTTTGGGGTTAAAAGCCCAATTTTTGGCGCTAAAGGCCCAATTGTTTTGTAAAGAATGTAAAGCCTCCACATTTTGTTTCCGTGGAGCGCGAAGATGTAAGGAGTCAGAAAGGGTATCCACCCTTAGCTTAGATAGTTGTGTTAGTTTGATGAGATCTGCCCTTGGGTCACAGACCATGGGATTATATAAAAAGGGAGTCTTAGAAGAGTTTAAGGCAGCTAAGTGACAATTTTTTGGTAGAGTTATGAGTAAGTTATGGGTTTGTGAGAGCTAAGAGTGAAGAGTCTTAGGGTAGCAAGAGGCTCTGCAGTTGAGTGCGCAGAGGCCAAGGGTAGAAATACACAGTTAAGTGCATGGACCCCTGCAGCTATGTGTGTAGGGTAGTTAGAGTCTGTAATAGAAATTTGGATTATCAACAAAGAGAAGTATTCTAGAATTATCTGTGTATGTGTTATTTTACTTTTGTTATGAATGTTGTGATTATGTTATGTTGAATATTGGGGTAATGAATTAATGCTATATTGATGCATGAATCTATGTATTTTACATTGTCATATGAATGCAAGTAAGAATATATGTTTATGCGAAGATAACCATAATGCATGTTAAAGTTAATTGATACTTAAGTGAATTTGAGTAAATGCAGAAGTAAGAGTACTTACAGAGGCGCGTAAGTGCCTGATCTATCTATTTAGGGTCCACAAAGGACGATTAGAGACTTTCCCTGAGGCTTCAAGGACGAATAAGAGAAGTACTTTGACAAGCCCTAAAGGGCTTATTGGTTTGCGCAAAGGAAGGGTTAGGGAAAATAACTGACATCACAACCATCTTAGGGTGCAGAAACTTGGTTCCTGCATTCCCCCATACTACTTCGAGTGAGACTTCAGTCTGTGCTCTGCAGATTAATACCGAAAGGGCCAATAGTGTAGGGATTTTCTTGGCTACTTAACGTTGAACCTGGGTCAGGGCCCATCAAGCCAACAATCGGCGACTCGCTTATGGATAAAGTTATGAGTGTTTCCACTATCAATCAAGTCTACTAGAGGATGATGTTTAATAAAGCCTTTGATTTTGAGATTTTGGGGCACAGAAATGCTCGCCAAAGCATGTAGCAAGATAACTAGTTCGTCTGGTGTAGCTATGAGATCATTGCCCTACTGGGTCTCCTCAACTTCATCCTCTAGCCCCCCAAGGGGTAAGGCTTCCTCAAATGAGCTATGATCAGTAACATCAATTTGAAATAATTTTGACTCCCTACATTTATGCCCTGGGGAGTATTTGTCATCACAGTAGTAACACAATCCTTGTTTTCTTCTTTCAGCCATTTCTGTTGGAGACACCTTTTGATCCTTAAGTGTTTGGGTAGGGCCCTGAGCCTAGGTGGACTGCCCCTTGGCTATGAAATTTGGATGAGTAGACTGGGCAGCTAAGGCAAGTTCTACCTCAAAAACCTTTTTGTATGCGTCTATCCAAGTAGGAGGGTGGTGCATTCAGACATGTTCTTGGATGGCTTCTTTGAGACCAGTGATGAAACACTCCAAGTAGAATTCATCTCCTAGACCTTCCATTCTGAAGGAAAATGTCTCAAAGGCTGCAATGTAGTATTTTACTGTACCTGTTTGTCAGAGCTTAGTGAGATGACCCAAAAAATTAGATTCTTTGTCAAAGTGGTCACAAAGGGATTTTGAGAACATGTGCCACATTATGTTCCTGGGATAAAAATTCAGATGCCACTACCACCATTTCCATCTTTCTTGGTCCAAGTAAAGGGATCCCACATGTAGTTTAGTTTGATCATCATAGATATCATTTAGGGTGAAATATTGTTCCATTTGTGCTATCGATACTGCCGAATTAGAGCCATCAAATTTATAAATGTCTAGCTTGGGTGACCGAGGGTGGGAATGTTGGTGATTTCCATGGAAGTGAATATGATAGCTAGATTCTCCTTCAAGGTGTTCATCAATTCTAGGCACCTCTTGATGATACCCTATCCTACTCTTGGTAAATTGTTCAAATGTTTTTGTAATGTTATCTAGTTGATCCTTGAACGAATCCAACATTGTTTCAAGGCGATCGATCTTCTCATTGGCCATGACTTGAGCTCTAATTTCTACCATGCACAAATCCCAGTTACTTGAAATCACTCTAAAAAAAATTGTGACCACCTGAAAATTGAGGGTGACTATAGTAGCAACAAGCCTCACTTCGCAGAGAGTCAGATCTACCTGTGAAACCCCAACTGCTGAATGTGTGTTGTACTGGCAGTAAAACCTGAGTTGGTGGATTTGATTAGTGCAGCGGCGACAAAACTCCAACTGCTATATCTGAATTGAACTGCGGTGGTAGAACCCAACCTAGTGGATCTAATCTGGCAGATAAGATAATGGGTGATCTTTAGAGAGTTGAGGGAACTATGGTCACAAAGGAGTGTCAGGTGCTACAAATCGAAATATACATAAGGCTCCAACAATAGTACTCGACGCAATATTTCAAGGCACTAACTAAGGAGGATCAACTGTACCCTTAGTCATACTACTCGACTACCCTATCGTACGCGTGAGTAATCTCCTCAAGTGTTGTTCTCAATTTACTATAGCAGTGAGATGTCTGACGGCTTATCTACGGTGAGGTTTCAGATGAGCCTAGGGGGCTTCTGATATACCTAGAGGGTACATGGAAGTGCAGTCCATGTGCGGTTCCATTTAATGCGCTACTACTAGAAGGGGTACCCATAGGGATTACAAGGGAGTCCAACAAGTGTGACCATCTCTTGTATTTCCTGCGTGCATGCCTCCCCAAATCCGCAGATTTATGCACTCAACAATAGATCCTTTGGTTTAAATATGTTGGAACACACCTCTAGCTTAATTTTTTTTTTTTTTTTCAAAAATGGAGGTACCACTGACCTTGGAAAGCGCTCTGAAGACACTTGTTATGCTCTTGACCTGTGAGAACTTCCAGAATACCAAATATGCGAAGAAATACAACCCAAAACACAGAATAAAATGAGAAAAACAACAAGTATTTTATTATTCAGAGACAAAAACAATGTTCACTTGCCTCTTCGAGGGGGCAACCTCCATCAGAGTAGAGCTCGATTACAAAATAAGACTCAGTGACCTTTCCCTTTTAACTATGACTATTTATAGCTAAATGACCTTCAACAACCTAACGACTAGTGGTCCTTTGCATAACATGGGTTAACCACTTTATTTATTAATTATGGACCATTTGCAACTAACTTTGGTCCCTTTCTTAAATGCGGGTCAACCACTTACAATTATTAATATGGGCTTTATTGACTCTTTAACTAACTATGACTATGACTCGACCCTATTGGGTTTATTACATAAATAAAGGGGTTAGGGTTGGATCTTAACAATCTCCATCTCGTCATTTTGGAAGCGTCTAGATCACGAAGATTATTGTCCTCTTTGGGAAAAAAATTCCTTTTGGGGATCATCATGAGTATCCAAGCCAAAAGTGTGTTAGCATTGTGAGGCTAGTATAGTGCAACTAGCGACCAACATGGGTTCCTAGTGTCAGGGTAGAGATGATGCTAAAATTAGGGTTTTAGAGCTCTTTTCTTGAGGGGAAGCTCAAGGAATTTTTCCATCAGTGATTCAGGGAGGATCTAAGCTATATATGAGGATGAGTACATCACATGATTTCTAGGTTTTAGGCACTTCGAGGTATGTCACAGGGAAGTGCAGGATTTGTGACAAAATACTGTGTAACAAGATGATGAACATATCTACAAATGAATATGGGGTTTCCATATATACAGGGAGTGCAGGAGGCATGGGAACATTAGACTTGATCTCATAGAAAAATGGGTATAATGGCAATAACACTTCCCTTATGTCTTCTAGGCCTACCCAAGGGGTGGATATATAGCTCTTGAAATTAGTTAATTTAGTTGTGCTATGGGCTCTTGTAGGTGGGCGCTCGGTAAAACCCATGAACCCCGCTCGAAAAATAACATATTATTATATCTTTTCATATTTTAAAAGGTATAAGTGGGTATAGAGGTATAGGACCTGTTATCACTTGGAAATTTCTCTAGAAGTTATTAGAAGAAAGAAAATGACCGAGGTAACCACAAACTAAATTTGGAGCATAGGCTCTAGCCAACCTAAGCTCAGAGAGGGCTCTCTCCGTATGATTTAACTTTGCTTGCTGGGATTTCAGGCTAGTTATGAATGTTCTGGGGGTTTTTAATTTGTATTCAAGATTGGGTGGTGGGATCCTTGAAGCAGATGGATAGAATGATGTCTTTAGACCATTGGGCTATGGAGTCAATAGAAAGGTAGCAGAACTGGATTAACTCACTAAAGGGAATGTTCAAAGGACAAGCTAGTAGAGTAAAGTGCGAGACTTTGGAATAGGAGGGTGAAATGGTTTTAATTAGGGAGAGAGAGCAATTAAGGGTTCTTAGACTGAGATTTAAATGAAGAATAGACGGTAATCGAAAGAAAAGGGCAATTAAGAATCCTTTGATATGGATTAGCAAGAAACAACCTAAACTAAGGAGCAAAAGAATTCCTTCCTTAGATATCAGTTGAAAACATTTATATGCATAATTGTTAAAACAGAATGTAATTGAACAAATTCTGAGATATTGTTCTAGTTATAACATTCAGATTCAGAAATACATTAAAGATTGTGGAAAAACTTTAAGAAATATAATGATAACATAAGAAAATACTTGTTTGCACTTCACTCAACACATGAATCCTATGAAATATCTTGTCTTTATTCATCAATCTAGCTTGCAGGCTCAGTTAGTGATACAATAGCTTTATAGTCTTTTGATCAAAATTCTATAGAAATGTCTAAGAATCCACCCTACATACTTCGAATTGTGAAGTATTTATACAAAAATTATTACAAAATATCTCAAACTAATTTGATATTTAATCTAGAAGCTAAAATATCTTCTTGCAACAAGATAGAGACAACTATTGAACTGCTTTCATGTTGTCCCATTTATTTTGGTATTGCTTGCCTTTGATTTTAGCCCTTTGTGTTGCTTTGTTGTTTGATTTTTTGCGCTGGAATCTTCATTTACTTTTGGCTTTCATCTGATACTCTTTGACACTGATACTCTTTGACTCTATTGATTTGTCTTCATCTTTTCACCTGGCTGTTTTACTTTTACCTTTTTACTGCATTTTTCTTACAGTAAATCAGTCAATTTTTCCCACATTTTAGCATTAGGTAATTGGATCTTCAACATCCTTCTGTATATTTCACCTACCTCAATGTACTTAGAAAAAGTAGGCTAATTAACAAACAAGTGTTTTACCTCATGCTGGAGGTAAAACAAGTTTTCAAATATCTGATAAAGTACTTTCCGTGTTGGCAATGCCTTGACTGATGATGCACTAACCTGTTCTTTTGCTAGCTCTCTGATTTTGTTGTTGTAATCTTGTCGCGTTATGAGATTTTTGTTTATTACTAAGGGACTGGGTAACCCTTTCTCTATCAAAATTTGAAACTTAGCCATAAATCTATCAGTGGCTGCCTGCATATTGTGACATTTGTCCTCCAAGATTAACATCAAGTTTCTCTTAGAAAGACCTTCCTCACCTCCAAATTTGTTTCAATTATGTCTTCAATTTCCAATTCCTGAAGCTCATATCTATTTTTAATATTAAGGAATTGGATGATTCTGGTGGCATCTTTGGGAGTCTCTCCTAATTCTTCTTTTACCTTTTGAATGGCTTTTGTAGCCACCTTTATTAAATCTATCTGCTAAAAATTACTTGAATAGATGGTCAAATATCATTGACAGAGTCAATGATATTGGCCCATAGTAGTTCCTTAACTTCTCCAAGAGGTTCTTTTAGTGTTAGGCCCTTCTCCATGGCTTTTATTCTTTCATTCATTCTGGTAGCTTTTTGCACTTCTTCCTTGTGCATGATTTTGGAAAGCTTGCAATCAGTTTCCAAGCTTGTCACCTTTTCTTTCAGCTTATTCATTTATGTAGCCTGTATGGAAATTTCCTCCATAGCTCTGACCAATTTTGCTACTTCATCTGATGTACCTATTACTGATGTAGACTGTGTTGAAATCTGTTCTATTGTGGCCATAGGAGTTGTGGGAGCCAATGAGGCCGACAATGTAGAAGGAATAGCTATTGAGACTGTTGGGATGACATTCACTGAGCTTGTCACACTATCAGTCTGCTTCAATTGGATTAAAGTGTCCAATTCCTTCTTTATTTCCCTTAATCGATCATTGAGTTTGAGGACTAAGTCCATGAACTTTTCATGCTTGGTTTGGTTCTCCAAGACTTCCTATGTCTGGGGATGCTCCAACTGAGGTATCTTCTGTTGTTTTTTAAGTGTTACAATGTCATCATTCTTTTTTTTAATAGTTTCTCAGTTGCTTTGATGTCTTTGGGATCATATCCCAATTCAATCACTAAGTCTTCCAAAGACTTGATTCTGGTACCCTTGGCCTATGAGGAGGTCTTCTCTAACTAATATTGAGTTGAGATATTGGTCAAAGAATTCTGCAGTTAATGGGCAACTATGGCCTTACCTGTAAGGGTGGAGTAAATCATTTCTCCAGCCTGTTTATGAAATTCAATTTGGTCAATGGGATGAATATCCCTTGCCAATACCTCAAAATAATTCTTTTTATAATCTGCTGATGTCCTTGGTGTTAGGATATTCCGACAGATAGGAAATAGTAAGATTCAACTTGGTCTAGTTAAGAGTTAGGTATAGAGTTTGGTAAAGTGTGTTTCTTTACCGTTGTACATTTTGTAACTTACAATCCGACTGTCACGATATGTAGTGATCCGATGGTTCATTCTCTCCTCGGTATTACCGACACTTGATCCGTGGCTTGACACCCGATTGGTCCACGAATTCTATTTAAAGCGCATGGAGGGTCATTTTTAGGTTCACCGTGCATGAGAGAAGCTTATGTAAATTTTCATTCTTTTATTAATAAATTGCCTGTAGTAGCCACGTTGGCGTAGGCCGTGGACTGTTTCCCTCTCTAAGGGTTTTAACCACGTCAAAATACTAGTTTATTGATCTGTGATCTGTTTGTGAGCGGTGTCCTTTTGGTGTTCTGTTTGAGGAACTTACCCTGTAAAATCCTACATGGTATCAGAGCTATTTGAGGGCCGTGTCCGTTGGTGATCCAAATCTGAAGCCGGTAGAACTGCATGCAGCTTTCGTTTCCTATATCTACTGTTCCTGACTACTTTCAGGCTGAGAGGACTACTCTGTTGTGTTTAGAGCATCTGTTCCAGTGAGGAACCCCTTTCGTTTCATGCGAAAAGGTTTCTGGTAGCCCTATCTGTGTCATTTTTAAGATCTGGAGGTATACAGTGTTTATCTGCAGTTTACTGTTATTTTCTCTCTGGTTATTTCAGTTTCTGTTTATTTAGCCTTTTTTATTACCGGATCTATACCTTTCATTTCTGCGTATGCTCTTTGCCCTGTGACTCTATTCGATCTGGGCAAATCAGAAACAGAAAGGAAGTTTTTTTTCTCTCATGCGTATGCTCTTTTCCCTGCACCTTAGTGTGATCTTGGAAAATCAGAAACATCGAGAAAATATTTAGTTTTTGGGTAAAGCTAACTTCGAGCCATAAGGTTCGTTTTTCTTTGCATGCCCGTGTTGGGTTTTGTGTTTTGTGTTTTGTAGGAAAAAAGAGGTTTCTCAAGGCAAGCACGCAACCCAAAGCCCCCCCTCCCCCCGCTCTCTCTCTCTCTCTCTCAAATTTTTTGTATAGATCAATTGGTTCAAATCTATTTTAAGAGAGTAGAGGTCTTGGGTTCAAATCTCCATTTTGTGGGAGCGTTTTTTTTCATTCCCGCACATTCGCGCACTTTGCCGGCAACCTCAACAATTTTTTTTCAAAAAGCCATAACTTCTTCATCCGAAAGCCTTTTTCAGAGCCGTTTTTTTTTAAACAGCCTAATTTTTCGAGATCTATCCATTGGAAAACTTACTTTCAGCATCTTTAGCTTTAGTTTTTTTTGAAATGGAAAGTCCATGCCAAGTCATTCTTGACAGCACTAACTACTTCCAATGGGTATCATACATGGAAGATTTAGTTAGAAGTAAAGGTCTCTACAGAATAGCCACGGGCCAAGAGAAGAAACTAAAAGATGAAGACAAGGTTGCTAAATGGGAAAATAGACAAGATCAAGCACGTGGTTTGATAGGGATGTCTATTTCTCGTGATCTTAGATTCCATATTGCAGAACTTGATACTCCTCATGAAGCATTGGAACAAATCACTAAAGTTTTTGGGATTAAAAATGAAATTAGAGCCCATCAACTTGAAAATGAGTTGCTTACATTGTATCCTAATAATTTTTCTTGCATTGAAGATTTCTTGTCCAAATTCAAGACCCTTAGATATCTCTTGGAAGGTGTTAAGGTTAAGAAAGAAGATAGTAACCTTATTTATTCCATCCTTAGTAAGTTGGGACCAGCCTACTCTGTATTTGTTTCCACCTTCCATTCTACAAGGGAAGCTTTCATTTGTCAAGGAAAAGACTACAAGGCCCCTTCCTTTGACTCTTTTTGTGATTCTTTAATAAGAGAACAAGAAAAACTCTTACACCTTGGTCTTCTTAATCTTGGAAACTCTTCCAAGAAAGCCTTAGCCGCCCAGCAGCAACCAAATTTAAGGAATCCTAAGAAGTCATATCTAAAAAGAATGGTCCTAAACCAAACAAGGGTCCTAAGCAAACTCAGTCTCAAAATGAAAGATCATTTCAGCAAAATGATAAGACCATAAAACAAATGGAAGAAGACTGATAGACATTGTAACTTTTGTAATCGAGATGGGCACTTAGAATCTAAATGCTTTAAGAAGATGGAAGCCTTGGAAGCCGCTATGAAGAAACATAACATCCATGTGGAAGGCATTCTTCTACTTCAAACTTCAACTTCATCTTCAGGAATGGCACTTTCTGTCATGTCCGTTGTCAATCATCTTTCTGGTTTGCATTAAATGTTATCTTCTTTCCTCATTCTCATGAGTGCTCATTGATTCTGGAGCCTCTTATCACATGGCCAAAACAAAGCATGTTCTTCTTTAAATGATTGTAACACCAAAATAATATATGTTGGTGATGATAGATCTCTTAGTGTTGTAGGGACTGGAACTGTTCATATAGACAATGGTCAATTTAATGATGTATTATGTGTTCCAACCTTATCCTGCAACCTTCTATCTGTATATCAGATAACTCATTCAGGTGAAGGTAAATCGTTGAATTTTCACCTCACGATGTTGTAATTAAGGACCTAAGAGATCCTAGACAGATTTTAGCTACTGGCATTGCTCGATGATTTTCTACAAGTTGTATAAGTTTCAACAACTCTTGGGTACAAATCTCTCCTCAGTATTTTGTTGCCATAATGATGAGTGAGCAAAGTTTGGCATGAGCATTTGGGTCATTAAACTATCGCTCTCTTCATGAACCTATGTAAAGAAAATATGGTGACAGGTTTCCCGATGGTATCTTGCAGAGATAGTGTTGTTCCGGATCGTGTACTCGGAAATACATCATACTGGGATAAGTTTTTTGAAAACGTGCCTCTTTGGCACGCCTTAAGGCCCTCTACCCTTGATGCATAGTGATTTATGTGGTCCACTTCCAATTGTTTCATTCTCTGGCTACAAGTATTTCTTAACTTCATTGATGATTTCTCCAGACGCACTTGGGTATACTTCTTAAAACTCAAGAGTGAAGTATTTAACATGTTCTTGGCCTTTAAGGCCTTTGTTGAAAAACAATCTGGACATCAAATTCTTAAGCTAAGATCTGATAATGGCGCGGAGAATATGTTAAAAACGACTTCATCAACTTTTGCACTGAGCATGGAATCCAAATGCAACATACTGTTCCATATATTCCACAACAAAATGGTGTAGCTGAAAGGAAGAATCGCACTTTAAAGGAAATGGCTAATTGTATGCTTCAATCTAAAGAACTTAGTCTTAACTATTGGGCAGAAGCAATTAACTGTGCAAATTACATACTAAATCGAACTCCTACTAAAGCTTTAAAGAACA
>APFE030145935.1:26505-99791 GCA_000404065.3 Pinus taeda | reverse complement strand
CTTGCGTGTTTTAAAGCAAAAAGATGATGACACTTGCAAACACAAAACCAAACCAAAACTCCTTATAATTAGAGAGAAATCAGAGTAAGGATGCTTGCTGTAAAACAAAGAACTGATACTGACAAAGATGACTGTTTAAAACTGACTAAAAGCACCAGACACACTCTAGAGACAAAAATGTTTATAAATCCTGAAAGTTGCAGGTATACACGACTGTATTCAGTGCAGACTATGTGTATACGCGACTGTTTCTGAGGAAACCTGCGTATACACAGGTTCACTTCAGACAACAAGCGTTTATACACTTTTGTATCTAAACAAAACAATGTGTATCTAATATTTCAGGAAAAATAAAAAAGAGACTCAAGAAACTGGTAAAACTCAGAAGTCAGAAACAGACCAGACAATAACAATAAACCAGCAAGCTACTGAGCCCTGATAGGCTTGACAAACGCCCATCTAGGAATAACAAGAGTGTTGTTACCTAGCGGAGTCGTCAGTTCTGTTGCGGGATTTTATCCCCTAAGGCTCTTGGGTGGAACCCTAGCAGACTGAAAGTTGTCTAAATCAAGAAACATGCACACACATAGCCGTTATGCTAGAAAAAGCTATTTCTAAGGTGAGAAGGATGTACCTCAGGTCCTACGTTCGGGTAGTTCCTCAAGGGTCCAAACCCTTCTTCACGTCCCTTCCACTCCTTTGCCCTAAAAAACTAGCAATTCCAAAGAATGCAGCAGTATATGGACAAAGATTTATGTGAAAATCATCTTTATGTTATACGAGAAAGGAGTTAGTTATAAACTTTTAGACATCCATTCGCACATGAAATTCAAACATGAACATCATTAACATAAAGAAAGAAGCATATCGGGAACAAGACGTGTTTCTTTATTAGACAAATAGAATAGTACAAAAAAGAGCAATATCACCTGAACAACTTCTGCAGGCTCAAAGCTCAGCCTCCTTCTAGATCCGTCCCGCCTCAAGCCTCTAGTAGGTCTCCTTCCAATACTCACTCCAAGATGTCATAACTAAGGGATGAACATCAAATCACAAGGAAACAAGGGTTTCCTGTACAAAATGGGGGAAGTGCAGAAGGCACAAGGGTCTTCAGACCTGATCAGGGGGAAATCTCAGTATAATAACCTTTCTCTATATTCTCTCCTCCCTTAGGCCTTCCCTTTGGTGTCTTTTTATACCAATTCCAAAGTAGTTTTTCAGTTAGGAATTGGTTGGGGACAGTTGAGGCCACGGGCACTAACAGGTGATCAGCAGGTAAAACCCGCGATCTCCGCCCGAAAATAAGGAGTTTTGTATTTTTTTAAGTGTTTTAATACATATACGCGGGTTGGGTATATGTGGACCCGCGTATACACGCGTTTAACTCAGGGCAATGTCACGTACAAGGAATAAAACATTGTTTTTTAAATTTAGGACCAGGTCTGGAAGGAGGGGTTGCCCTAGGCCATGAGTGCAGCATCACAAACCATAATAGTGAGATTTGGAGCTATAACACTTCTCTCCTTCTATGGAGCACATGATTTGTCTCCATATTGTGAAGGACAAATTTCACAACTGCTTGCATTGGATTTGAAAAGCACGACACTTTAATGCATAAAATCCACTTTTGCACCATTTTTTACACTTAGAAGACCTGAAAAATAAGATAACAATAAATTCATATTAGATAAGTAGGTAGTTATCTATTTCTTAATACTCAGCATGTTTTTCAGTGATATATAATTGAAAAAAATAGTTATATATTCCTAATATATTCCACTAATTTATAATTAATTGAACAATCATAAACCATTCCATTCTTCTTTCCTTTTATGCCTTTCAAATATCAGGACAAGGAAAAACAACTTTAAAATATCATACATCAGTTAATCAGAAAACATATCAACTCAAGGAGATATCATTCTATAGTATGTACCATTCAAACATGAGCATCAATTACCTATCCACCAAAAGGGAATTGAGAAAAATTGACCCAAAGGCTACTCCAAAGCAAAGTATTGGAGTATGCTAGATTTGTAACATATGCCAAACTATAAACATTACTTGAAATATGAATTTGGATGTAAAATCTGCATCGTTGAATGTGAAAACAAAAAGAGATTTGGTTTAACTCCATTGTACTATGGGGTTCAACTCTAGGGCATTGTGGGCAATACAGATCTATCCAAAAAGTCTTTCTTTTAAGATCAGTATAAAGATACAAAAAGGCTTGAATATTCTGTAATGTAATGAAACAATAATTAATAATCCATCATTGACAGTAGAGAATTGATAAGCAAATAACACATCTATGGAAACCAACAAGCACTGTCAATTTACCAACCAACCAAGTCCCCACTGATGGAAAGGGAGGTTGTTAGCTTTTATCTATATATAACC
Organism: Pinus taeda; assembly: GCA_000404065.3. NCBI lineage: Eukaryota > Viridiplantae > Streptophyta > Pinopsida > Pinales > Pinaceae > Pinus > Pinus taeda. The sequence goes on along the minus strand of APFE030145935.1, from coordinate 97,391 downwards.
CAAATGATTTGGTTGTACTTTGTTCCACTGATTAGAAAAGCTGCAAGATGAAAGTTAAGGAAATTCATAATTGCAAAATTCCAGGTGTCCAACAGTTGTAAGAACAAGACATAAAATAAAATAACAACAAAGAAATTGAGCTCCCAAGGTCTCCAACGGGGAACCAAAGAATATTTCTCTGCCAACTTTGTGCTTAGAAAAAATGCAAGATGAAAGCACAGGAAATTCACAATTACAAGATTCTAGGTGTCGAAGAACTTAAAAAAAAAAAAAAAAATTGAACTCCTAAGGCATACAACAGGGAAAAAGAGCATATTTCTAGAGTCAATTTTGTGCTTAGAAGAGCTGCAAGTTGAAAGCATAGGAGATTCACAATTGCAAGATTATAGGTGTTCAAGAGCCTAAAGAATATAAATTCAAATAGGAAACAACAAAGAACTCGAGTTGACAAGGTCTGCATAAGGCATGAAAGGCTTAATATTAAACAAAAATAACCACCAAAGATATTCCTTGAGAACAACAAATAAAGGAAACAAAGAGTCACCAAATAACTCAAGCATTGTTGTTTTGTTGAACCAAGACAGAGTCAATAATATAAGTGCTTCATAGAAACAAATGAAAACACAATGGAAAAATGAAACATATCTCGCTATCAACTTTGTGGATTTTGATTTTAAGATGGGATAACTAAGTCTGAATTGTAACTGGATTCTTTAACTCCAAGGCCATCAAGCATACAAGGCAACCAAATTTTTACAGTAACTTGAGATTCACAGCAAGAGATACACAACACATTCCACACTACACAATGTGCGCTTGTAGATAAGTATTTAAACAAATCTACTTCAACATGGATGGAGTCAACCTTCAACAAGAATGATATAATGGAACAATATATCAATATTATTGTCCTTTTTAATTCCTTCATAGTTGTTATGACCAGAAACTTTAAATCCCAGAGATTTTAGTACCTGAGTATGGAATGTACCAAAAACTTATTAATTAAAGTCGTTTGGTGACCTTCAGCTAAAGTGAAATACTATATGGAAGTGTTATTTGCACTTGAAATATGTAATTTCAGTTTAATTATTGATAAAAAATATGTTTTCTTTGTAAAAAACAAAAAAAATATATATCTCTATTAATGTCCATCAAATCACCACAAGACTAGTCAATAGGATTCAAAAGTACAGACAATGTGAATACATATTTATAATTCAAATTTAAATTGAGCTTTTGTAAAGTTCCTAAAGTTTCTTCAAAGACTAACATATCTAATATTAGCGAAATCACTAAACAACATCATAAAAATATACCAATAGAATAGTGTACATACTTCTATTCTATGGTTATCCCTCTATCCCTATAACTTGGATTTGAAAATATTAGCATTTTCAGGAGGAGAACCCATGTCACATCTAACTATGAATATGTAGTTGTACAAGAACTAACTAACAAACGTACATATGTGAGAAAGAAATTAATAAGAAGTATATAAATGAAAAAGTAAGACAAGAGCATAGCAAAGTAAGACAAGAGCAGAGTAAGAAAAGGCTAGAGCAAAGCATTTTTGTAGAAATTCAATCCACTTTCATTAACATACATGATTAGAATATTGTGCTCATACAACAACTATAATGTTATCATTTCCTATACCAGAGATTAATTATAGATTGAAAAATACCTTCTCAAATTGAAACTTAACATACTACTAGAAACATATCAAATACCTAGTTAATGTAGCACCAAGAGATGTTGAGACCCTCGTGGTCGCACAACCACCCTTATACAATCAATTGGGGATCTTGTTGGCCTCAAGGGATTCAATGCTTCTTGGTGCTATAATGATCAAGGAATTGACCAGTTGCTAGTTATAGACTGAAAATTGACACTATAATCTATAGTAGTTTATATATAAGTTGTAACCAACATACTCGTGAACTAAGAAGGCCAAGTACGGAACACTAGTATCCATTGCAACACAATTAAGTCTTTCCTGAAAGGTTGAGAAGATGATGCAATTATTACTTGAAAAGTGTAAACTATCTTCAACTACTTAGAGCATTTTAAGAAACCACATAAATTAAAGTAAATATCAAAATACTTATATTTTGGACAGGAATCTATTAGCAATTTCTGCTAAGCTAAAACCTATTTATGTGAAAACAGAGAATAATCTGGTAGTTTATGAAAGAAGCTCACACACTACTTTGAGACAATTGACTTTAATCAGTTGAATCTAGCAAGAAAGGCTTGTACCTTATGTCCAAATTAGTCCTTACAGAAGTATTAAGGTTGATAAAGAATATTTATTAAGTCCACCTTTCCATGGATTGGAAAAGAAACAATAGGCTTCACAAAAACGAAACCAAAACATATGCAGATTGTATACACTAAAGAAGTATTAAATTTTACATATTTTTTTAGGAAATCAGAGATTTGCAGCTTATTCATAAATGGAAGGGATAAAACCTATTGCAAGATAAATCCATCTACTTCAATGAACATAAACCAAAAAGGTTATGTCTTTGAAAGACCAAAGGGCATATATGCATATGCTAAAGTTGAAAAATACTTCTGCAAAATATGCAAAACAAACATTTCCTAAGAATAAAGCATATGGCAGGGACTATCCCAGTGTAACCTAACGAAAAAATAAAACACCCATGCATGCTCTGGGAAAAGAGCATAAATATAATAGTGCATAATTCTATCAAACAACTTGGAGGATAATGCGATAATCTTTATCTACATTAGGCTGATGGAAAAAAGAATGTAGTCAGATTAAAAAATAAATAAATAAAAAAATTGAAAAAAAAATTGTAAATAAAGAAGACCGGCTAGTTACTTCAAGAAAATTAAAATAAGATCGAAACTATAAGCATATATGACAAGCATGAAACTACTATGATCACTACACATTTGAATTCATGGTGTATTTGGTTAAAAGTAGTAGGAAACTGCATCAAGAATTGACTTTCTAAATCACTCACAATGAAAGTCAAACCTAAAGAAGCTCAATTAACTAAAACACAAGAAGAACATGGTTCCTCATGAAAATCGTACAATCATGAATAGAACCCAGATCATGAATAGTACCCAAATTTTCTAGAGAGAAGGCACCTGATTTAGAGCATAAGTTATAGAAAATGGGTTTTGGTATGTTGAATTGTTGAAAAAGAGAAAATGGAATGAAAGTAATAGGTTGCAGGGTATGGAATTGATGAGGAAGAGGAGATTGAATGAAATCAATGAAGGTCAAGATATTGAATTGTTGAGGATGGGGAACTTGAAAGGGGAGGGGAAGATTGAAGGCGGACAAGGAGATCAATTTGGGGAGAAATGGTAGAAGTTTTCATTGGCATTTGTCGATTTGGAGCAGGGGAGTAGTTAGTATAATTAAGGATGGAAAATGTAAGAGAAAGTGGAAGGGGGCACGAGGGAATGAATGGTTTGGATTCTGAAGCAGGGGCAATTTTGCAGAGGATGAAGGTTGAGTTAGTTGAGGAATATGTTGAAACTATTGAACAATATCTTGCAGACTGGAAAGGATGGGAAGCCTCTATCCAAGAGGTTTCTGATGGAGAACTTTTGGAGCAATGTTACAGTAAGGAGTATGTGTGTCTAGCCCTGAAATAGAGGAAGCCATCAATCTGTGATGTCTGTGTGCAATGTCGAAATGGGTGGAACCATCGATCGAATATGTGTGTCTATCAACAAAATAGGGAATATAAATTTTCTAATGAGGATTCTATCAATGGACGATGTTGAGCCACTTGCAGGTCCTTGTGTCTTCATGTTTTGAGAATGGAGTTCACTAAGCACATTTTGAAGGGGGAATGGTTTTTCGAATTGGAGGAATGTGCGGTGTTTTGACTTCACCTACCCGCCACATTTGCCTTAACTCGACCAACCTGGACGATCACATCAGATTGCCAGAGAATTCAAACAAGAATTGGAACATTCCTGCACAGAGTGACAGACCTCGAAGTTTGAGGAAAAAAATATCGATGGCCAGAGTTAGAATTTTTTTCCAGTCAGAGGCTTCTAGGGAATTCCTCCACCTAGGTAGACTACTCCTTATTTATGATTCATTTTTCGTATTTCGTAGCTTCATATTTTTCACCCTGTCTCACAGAGTCTTAGTCTAACCATCCTCAAATTTCCCTCAAAAATCATTGAAATTTCGTTAAAATTTTGATAAAATTAGGTAGGGATTTTTGTAAATCTAGGTTACAACCGTCAAACTTTAAGATTTTGAGTGCCCCAAAGGTTCTTGAAAGTGCTGAATTCATTTCCACCATCAAAAATATGATTCAAATATTGCAACTGCAAAGTTTCTTGAATTTTTTTTTTAAGCAGATTCAAGCCACTTTTGACTGTTAGAGAAATTCTAGTGCCTTTTGTATTTGGTTTGAAATAAAAATAAACACGTGGTTTTCATGGAGCAATGTGAATACGACAATGCGAATATATCATGTCCAGATAAAGCACAAAAAGACTCCACAATTAGTGAATCTGATGCAAGCCCTAAAATCTCTACCACTTCGTATCATGAATTCAGACAACTGCTCGGACTGCATAGTACTTGCACATAACCAATCACAACTTTGGAAAATAGATTTAAAAGAAAATAAAAAAATAATTACCTTTTATTCATAATGTTAACCATTGTAATGGCGCTTGAATTTTTTTTAACGTAAAAATAAAAAAAATCAACGTTTGCGAGGGATAATCAGATATTCCATTAATATATTAAAAAATGAATTTTCCAAATGGACAAAATAAAATGAATCTCCAAATAAAATCAAATGTCATGATAAGATCACAAATTCACTTCAAAAAACAAAAAGTACATTCGCTTATGATGTCCATTATGCCTTCAAAACCCCAAGGATACAGCTAAGGATGCCAACTCCTTTCCAAGCCAACGTGGGTAATCTATTATAAACGAAAGCCGAGCAAACAAGTGTTTCCAGCACAGATGTAGTGTATACTGGCCAGAATGATACAGGAAGGAAATCGATGGAAAGACACGTGGCATAATCTTAAGGAAATCGATGGAGAAACACGTGGCATAATCTTAACACAGAAGCAAAGAGACCAAGAATGACAGGTTGTCAGGGCTCTTCGATACATTGTTGAATCTGTCCACACTCTGGCTTTTCCTCGAATATTAACTGGATTTCAAAAGGTTTATACTACCTACTTATCTTTCATAATAAAATAAAGGCTATCAGAGCTCTTGTACGTAGGCTATATCGAGCTCTACCAGAACACATGCGGACTACACCACGTGCAATGGAACGTGTTATCACTCAGGTTGTTCCCTGTCTCCCAAAGGGAATATGGCCGAGGTAACCACTAACCAATCTTTTAGCTGCAGATCCTAGCCAATATGCAACTAGAGAGGGCTCTCTCTTTGTGATTTAGATTTGTTTGATTATATGTTAGGCTAGTTATGAAACACAAGTTTGTTTGGTGTTTGGAAGATGACATTCAGTAGAACAAGGCGGTAAGTTGAGAGAAGTTCAGACCATTGGGTTGATGGAGTCTAATGAAATAAACTTCTGGATATGGTTTCTTTAGTAATAGGAAGATTGCAGAGCAGGATAGTTAAACATAGAACAATATTGAAGCTGAAAGTAGGATGAAATGAAGTCAAGAAATGAAATGCAATCAAGAATCTTTCATTATGTTAATAGAGGGAAATTGTGTAAACATTATCAGGGAGCAATTAAGAATTCCTTGATGATATTTAATGTGTAAGAACCAGGGAGACAAGAACATTTAAGAATTCTTGCCTATGATAGTCCTGTGGAAAACATAGAAAACTACAGGAATTGAACGCAGAGTACAGCTAGTAAATTCTGGGTTATCCCTTTTTCCTGTAACTTAGAACATGGTATTCATATGATAAATAAAACACAAATACAATAACTCAAGAGTAAAGGAAACTTATTGACCCATGCATCAACACAAGAATTCTGCAACACATCCTTCAGCCATTGATTCTAGAACCAGTAATTCACCAACACAGCATCCAGCAATTTTATTCAGAAGAATTCTCAAATTTACAGAGCAGGTCTAGAATGATATTCATCAGCCAACAGTAATACATCTCTTTTGAAAGTATTTATAAGAAGTTTACAAAATATCCCGTAGGGAAATATCTAGACATAAATTTATCCATCTACTCTGGCAGAAGCAATAACTGATGTAGGAAAAACCGCGCAGCAATAACTGAGGAAATAAATATGTTGTACTGGCTTCCTTAGGTGTCCTGCTTATTGCTAACTTTTTGTCTCTGATAGTCGGTTGGTGGCCGCTTCCTTGTTTTGCATTCCTGACGTGCTGTTATTTGCCACCTGTGCCTGAGTTTGTTTTACCTTTTGGTGCGAATCTTCTCCTTAGTCGATTTGATTTTCCCTAATATTACCTTTTAAATGTAATGCAAATAATTTTTCAAAAAAGGAGAAATCGACTTATTTTGGTAAAAATTCCAGCATGCTTTGCCACCATTGATCTATTGGTAATTGATGCTTTTTCAATTTAAGCAATGTCTCATCAGCTTCAGTGTACCTGTAATAATTTGGCCATACTTGAAAGAGATGTGCTACCTCATGCTCAATAAAAAACAAATCTTCCAGTTTATCATATAAACTTTGCCCAGGAGGAGGCATTGTTTCTTCTGTGCTGCTTGATGATGCTATAATTTGATTTTGCACATAAGTATTTAGCCTATGAGCACACTGTTCTTGATTTAACAGCTTCCCACTGCTAGTGACCAGGCTAGGTAAACCTTTGCATTGTAACATTGCAAATTTATGTCTGAAGGCTTCTATATCTGCCTGCATTTCCTGGCATTTTCTTTCTATTGTCTGAACAAAATTTCTCATAGTTAGCACCTTCATGACTCTTAAAATAGTCTCTGTTCTGTTATGAATATCTAGAGAAGCTAATTGTTCACTGGTATGAGTGTTCAAAAAATGAATCATTTGATTGGCTTGCTCAGGCTTGTTTACCAATAATACTCTGGCCTTTTGAGTTTCATATTGAACCACTCCTATCAACTCTATTTGATCAAAAATAGTTTGTATTGATGTCCATTGATCAGCAATAGCTTGGCCAATCTTATCCCACAAAATGGTCTTTATTTCTGTTAGGGTTCTATGGAGAGTTAGGTCCTTCTCCAAGGCTTTTATCTTATTCTCTAGGGCCTTCACTTCCCTTGTTTTATCAGCTACAGTTATTTTTGACTTGTCATAACTAGCCTCAATTTTAGCTAGTTTTTCCTTGGTTTCCTTTAATTCTGCCATTTGTAATTCCAAAGCCTTTATTTCTTTCACCATACCTTCCATGCTCAAGCTGGCCTCTTGTATTGCTGTTGTTGTAGTCACTGCTGAAGTTGAGGTACCTGCTGTTGATGTTGATGCTAGATCAAGGGGAGGGGTTGTTATGGTAACTGTTGGAGGAGGAGCTGTAAAAGTTGGAGTTGTTTGAGTTGGCTGAGAGGCCAACTCTTCATGTCTTCCTTGTAGAGCTGCTTCCAAGGCTTTCTCTGTATCCAGCAATCTTTGGTTCATCCTCATCAATAAACTGACCACATCCTCCTCTTCCATTTGCTATGCCACCTCTGTGGTTTGAGGATGTATAGTAGCTGGTAGCTTCAATTGTCTTCTCAGCGCTGCTATGTCCTCCTCCTTTTTCCTTATTAAGGCCTGTGCGCCTTTGGGATCTTTGGGATCATGTCCCAATTCTATAATGATTTCTTCAAAGGATTTTATTCTATTATCCTTGGCCAATGAGGAGGCTTTCTCCAGCTCTAATTGGGCAGAAGTGTTATATAATGAATTTTGTAATCTATGGGCCATTAGAGCTTTGTCTGCCAAGGTGGAGTATACCATTTCTCCAGCCTGTTTATGCAACTCAATCTGGTCTATTGGATGGATGTCTTTGGCAAGAACTTCCATATTGGTCCTAATATAATCCGCAGCTGACTGTGGCTGCTGTACAGTAGGTCTGAAGTGACTAAGAGTCATCTTCCCTGCCTGCATGTCATAGGCTGCCATCAGCCTTTGTTGATTGGTAGGAGCCATTCTTAACAATTGATTATAAAGCTGAAACCTCACTGGTTCGTTCCTAGCTTTAATTTCGGTGAATGCTCTCTTGATATCCGAGCCCTGCTTGCTCTGTTGTTTGGAGGATGAAACCTCCCCACCAGGCTGTCTCTCTTGCTCCTCCTGAAAGGAGCTGGTCGATGTTTCCAAAACTGGAGGGATCTGTTGTTCAAAAGTTCCCTCACCCCTAATGTTACCTGTTGTTTCTTCGGTGAATTCCTCCTCAGAATAGGGGTTTAGCCTTTGTCTTTTCTCGCCCTGCTGATCTGTAGATGTCCCTATAGGTGTCTCTTCAGGTCTGTCCCTCTTTTTGGCTCTTTCTTCATTGTGAGGGGTTTGTAGTACAGGGATTTCAGCTGCCTTTACTTGGGTTGAAGGGCCTTGTTCTCGACCCTTTTCCTGATTTGTAGATGGTTGTTCTGCCATTGTGCTCTGCTGCTCTGAATGTTGAATTTCTTTCCTTTTCCCTGCAGGTGGAGTGGCTTCTTGATCCGGCTGTTGTGAAGTTGTAGTAGCTGATGTGCTTGCTCCAATATGTTGACGTTGTGTGAAAGGGACCTCTGCAAAATAATCCAGGTCAATTCTCTTCTCATATTCTTTCATTTCTTTTTCTAATCTTTCTTCTTCAGTAAGCTCTTCATCTAGTGTGCCCTCTACCCATTCTTGTCGATTAGCATATTGTTCAATGTGAGGGATTGGCTGGTGCACATATCCTGAAAGCCTGTGTTTGACTCTTCTATAGCTTATGAAATGTTCAGGGTCGTATGGTGCCCAGTAAAAACTTTGTTTCAGCATGAGTTCTTCCCTTAGCATCTTGTCTGCATCACTCCAGGCTTCTTCCCTTTTATTGAAACCAAGAGGACCCAATTGATGTTTAATCTTGAGCGGTGCCTTCTTGTTTTTGCCATGGAAATGAGTCAAATCTGCACTACTAAATTGCCTGAAATATTCCAAGGCAAAAAGTCTCATGGGGACATATCTTGGCAGTTTGTAGGGGGGTAACTCACATCCATAAATCCTGATAACTGTATGGTTTTGGTAGAAGTAACAATCACCAATGTTGTAGCCCCTTGAAAGATGTAAAATTCTCTACATTTCAGCAGTGAGTCTACCAGGAGGAGTCACCATCAATAGGCAAGTGGCTGGGTAAATGAACATATCGATAAACTCACAATATGTATAGGGTGAGAGGTGGACTTCATGGAAAACTGAGGTCCAGAAGATGACAGATCTCCTCTCTCCTTTGGAGTCTAGTTTCTTTAGAGGAACTTGGAAGCTATCAAGATGATAGTACAGCAGCAGATGGTATATGTAAGAGGTATATTTAAACACTTTCTCTCTCCATCATCATGAATTGCTCATTGATTTTGTTTGCTATGAAGGTGGCATAGTCATACATGATAGTAGGGGGCTATCCTGGAGTGAACATGGACATTAGCACAAACACAGTTTCATCCACAAACTCACTGGTTTTGCATCCTAGAATGTAGGATATCATATCTATTAGGAGCTTGCATGTTTCATTGAATGAGACTTGATGATAGGGTGGAGGATGATCAGCCTGGCACTGTGGTTCCATAAATAACTGACGTACTCTTGCTATTTCTGAGCTAGACAGTTTTGCACCTTGATCAAGCAGGAGCTTCATTGTGAGAGGAACCAGAGGTTGAGGTGGCTCAAAATTCAGCATTTCATTTATGGATTGAGGAGTAATGTAGAACTGTACAGATCCACCTGGAGTGAGGATTGCTCTTTGTGTGGGATCATAGTTTGCATGGAAAAGATGAATGAAGTTAGGTAGCACATTGACTGAAGGGATGTAGTAGATGGGCATGTTGGATTCCTAGATTCTCAGGACATCAGTGTTATTTCTATGGCTGTTTCTGAATTGACAAAAAGTTTTCAGGTGAGACTTGAGACCCATCATGTCCTTAATCTGGAAGTCCCCGTCTGCCAAAGGTAACCACTCCAAATCCATATGTGGTGCATTCAAGGGCACAATTTTGAGAGCCACTGGAGCATCCATACTTTAATTGGTTGTGTCTTGACTGCAATGTAGGTTTATGAAACAGCAGAAGAGTGAACTCTAACTCTAAGACTTTTGTCAGGATTTTGCAAACTGAATTTATCTTCTGGTAACCTTACTGGGTAGCATTCATGAAGTAAAAAGGTGAATTATGCAAACTGTAGTGGAGAGGTTGGACAAGACTGTGAAGATAGCCTCCCTTTCAAGTTGCTAAGTGACCCTGACCTTGGGATGAGAATTCTTTGAAGTAGCAGGCAGCAGAGCAAAGGCTTTGGTTTCTCAGAGGAAATTACACAAGTTTCTTGAAATTTAGGAAGAAATAGGGAAAGAATTCTCCCTTGCTGGTAATTTTACAGAATTTCAAAGGCGAAAGGCAGGCTCGAATTGGAGTTTTTACAGGCGATTTGTAGAGGCTACGGGTAGAATTTGCAGGTTTTCTATGGTAACTAATGGTTGGACAATGATTTTTCCATGTAAGGGTCATAGGGAATAATTCTTTCAATTTAAATTTAGCTTCTACAGGTGATTTTACCAGAGAAATTGCTTAAAACAGGGTTGAAGGATGATTGTGAGGTAAATACCTGGTTTACGGGTGCCCGGTGAATGTTGAAGTCTGCAAGTGGAGCTGGACCAACCGACTGTGAAGTTGACTTAGCAGGGTGATGAATTGTGCATAAATGGTGGCTAATTCGTCGTAAAACTACATGCAGGGTTGCGCGGTCAACCAACTTGGAAATAAACAAAACAATTGGCCTTCCCGACTTTTTATAGAAATTTGGACTTTTCGAGCTTTTTTGGCGCGTTTTGGGGATGATGTCAGCATGACGTTGTTTTGTCCGGTAGCGGGGTACGGAGGGTGACGTGGTTACTGACATGGCTTGCTGATATGGCGGTGACATGGCGGACACGGCGGCGGGGGAGGCATAGTGGATGATGACGTGCTGGCTGAGGGGATGGTGACATCGGGCGGAAGGACGGAGGGCGGTATCTGGTTTCCATCGGACCGCCTTTGGTACGAGGGTGGTTTGTGTCAGTGCTGGCCCGATGCAATAGGAATGCGACGGGTGTCCCTGTGTACGATAGGAAAACCACCGACCGTCGGGTGTTAACGATCTGACGTCGGGGCGCTTCCGATATCAACGAGGACCGTTGGATGTGGGGAAGGCGATCCGACGGTGGACAGGAAGGTAAGTTGTTGGGGTTTTAACAAAACAGCGCGCGCAATAAATTTTAATTTTTGTAAGGTTTGGCGGGTTTGAAACTTTGGCTTATATGGTGTTGTGCCTTGAAAAACAACCCCCCATTTCATCTTTATTATTATCTACAAAACCATTAAAATATGAAATGGGTCCCTTTCAAAATAAAATTGATGTCAATAATCCTTACTTTATAGAAATCCAATAAAGACAAGAAGAGCAATATCTCTTTAAAACTTTGGAAATAAAGCAAATATGTATGCATCAATGCAAACAAAAGGCTTCCCCCGACCCGATAAAACTATCGGCGATATCGGCCATCGGCATTCCCTTGTGCATTACTATCGCGCCCATCGGCCAAAGCCCCGACCCGATAAGGCTATCGGCGATATCGGCAATCGGCCATTTTCTTGAGCACCATTATCATGCCTATCGATAAAGTCCCGACCCGATAAAGCCATCGGCGATATCGGTGATCGGCGGTTCCTTTCGCATATCAAGTATTGCTCATAGACATTTCTCCGACCCGATATCGGCAATCGGCGATCGGTGGTTTCTCTTGCCAAAACTTTAATGCGCATAAGCCTTTCCCCGATCCGATATCGGAGATCGGCGATCGGCGTTGTTTGAAACATTGTTAAAACTATCCTCGCGCCCCTCCCCGATCCGATAAGATAAGGCACAGTTCTCCAAGAAAAGCCGTTAGAATGATTGGAAATCTCGAGTTAATAACAATTAAGGCATAATCATTCCCGCTCGGCCGCCGGTACGCCCATTGCATGATTTACAAGATTTTTAGGCGAATATTGCACTAATGAGCATTTATAAGGTGGCAGGTCCTATACGGCCCCTTAATGAATCCATCCTTTCAAATCTGCCTATAGATCATATCCGCGCTGTTTTAATAAAGGCAAAGTATATCGACGTTCTTCTTTATATCTTACTCTCAGTTGCGAGTGTTATTATTATCTAGTATTACGCCAAAACCACCCTTCTGTGCAGATTACAGATTTGTCAAGCAATTCAGGCATTATGGGAAAGAAGCAGAAGAAGGTTGCAGGCGAATTACCATCCACGCCACAACTTATAGTAAACAGTAAGAAGGGATTGATATCAGATACAACGTGCGCGGGACTCGCCAGAACTACCTGGCAAGGAACTTACGATTTGCTGGAAGCCGAGAAGCCTAAGTAGGTGGTAGAGGAAGCTACGACAGATTCTACCAAGAAATTAGAATGCACTCTCAAGGACTTGGCCGACTCTTTCCTACATAGGATAGCGGCAAGAGAGCAAATGCTTCCATACACCGATGTAATCAAATGGGCAATTGAAGAAATTCCTATCAGGGACAGAACTTTCGTTGCAAAAGATGGAAGAATTTTTGGGTCCTTCAAGCCAGAGGATTTGAGGCAAATGTATCATTTGCCTATGCTAGAGAAGGTTTACAATAGCGCATTCCTGGAGAAGTTCGCGAGTGAAAATGAAATTGAGTCTGAGCCTATCAAGGATTGGAGGCAGAATCCAGCTAAGCACAAGCATGAAGCCTCCGGTAAGTACTCAGTCGACTCCTTGTGTTCACCATATTGCTATGCCGCTATAATGATGTGTAGATTATGGGGTCTGCATGATTCCACCATTTTTACTATCGAAATGGTTCCCCTCATGGAGGCGGCAATCAACAGTTGGATTATGGATTGGGCCACTATCCTTTCGGATAAGCTTGCCCTTGCTGTTAGTGAATTTAGGAATCAGACCAGAGTCAGCCAAAGGATAATCCCTCCATTCTACTACAGCGCTTATATTTTGGATACCTTGTGTTTTAATTCCGAATTCCCCATTCTCGGTTGGAGGTGGACCACACAGGACCCCCCCCCCATCCATATTTACCATCGTAAAATGTGGAAGTCGTCTCATAAGAATCACTTGTACCATATCTGTAACGGTTTCATGATTCCTATCTATTATGCCATTTTTAATAAGCCCATTCCAAGGATCTCCCACTTAGCCTCTTTTGACTTTCCGTCAGTGGGTAGTTGGTTTGGGGAAGAATATTTTACGTATGTTAGAGTCTATGGCAGTCAAGCCAATCCCCATGTCCTTCCCTTGTATGTTCCTAAAAAATTGTTAGCCCGAGAAATTGCCTACCAACTTTCAGCCAAGAGTACCACACAGACTCTTAGGTTAAAGCAAAAAAGGGGCTGGCCAACTTTTCCTTTCAGATGTGGAGTCTTTACCTTGCATGATTTAAAACATGCAGAAAAAGAAGCCATGAAAATTCAAGCCCTAAACCTTCCTATAATCCCAAACAGAGCATATGACCCGAGAAATATGCATATGCTGCTCTTGAACATGCCAAGTTATTAACATTTGAGCATAAAGAGGATATTTTTGTCTCAGCAGAATCAATTGGTCATGCTCGAGAGCTTGCTAGAACAAGGTATAATGACGTAGGGTTATCTGAGTTCAATAGGTTCAGGGAGCAGAGGTTGCAAACTCTGCCCGTGGATTTAATAATGCCGACCCAAGCGTCGTCTTCAAGCGAGCCTGGTAAGCATCGTCAGAAAGAACCCCCTGCTACACTGAAAACCAAAGCTAATGAGCAGGAGGAACAATTGAAGAAAAACGAAGAGGATAAACTGAGACAAGAGCAGGCAGAGCGTTCAGAAAGGAAGAGGAGAAGTTTTAAAAGGAAGAGGCAGATCGCTTGAGAAAGGAGCAGGAAGACAACCATCGAAAGAAACAGGCAGAGATCCAGCAGAAGGAACATGAACGGCAAGAGAAGGAGAAACACGAACAACTGCTAAAGGAGTCCCAGTCCAAGCAAAATACCACCGATACTAATAAGGGTGTTGTCACAGACCCAGAGCTGCAAAAGGAATGGCAGCATTTTAGTACCATTATCGGTGGAGGTAAGGATTCACAGAATACCGAGACTCCTAAAAGCAGCGGCATACAGAAGGAAGGCTCATCCCAGGCTTTGAGCACAACCACCGGCCCACCCAAAGTTATGAACGTAGAAGTTAATTCCAAAAGGTCCTAGCGACCAAATCACTCTCCTGGTAGAAGACATTCCTCCACTAAACGTCTTCTACAGCCCTAAACATAAAGCCGTAGTAAAGCAATCAAGAAAGAGGCAGAGGATTGATCAACCTTCCCTCTTTCCTGAACAATCACTTACGGGCAACGTAGTCTGGAGGGAGAAACTCGATCCCTCTGATGACCTGGCCAAATTGTCGCAATATGCAGGAGCTTATTCGGATGCCACTATTGACAAGGCATCAGAGGTAGCAGTTCTCTTAAAGACGAAGGACCAAGAGATTTTCACTCTTCAAACGGAATTAGCAGATGTCAGACAAAGGGTAATACAAGCTGAGCAGAAATTAGCAGGACACCAACAAGAAACAGTGCGCGCAAGCGAGCAGCTATTGGAACAGCAGAAAATCAATAGTCAATTGGTGCAGCAATGGCAGGAGGAGAAACAGAGGATCACCCAGGCAGCCATCCAGAGACAAAGCGAGTTGACAGAGGTATTGGAGCAACTAAAAGCGGCAAATGAGCAATCTTTGAAGGCCAAATATGAACTTATTTCTCAAATTACAGCACAGTTAGAAGCCACCAAGGGAGATGCGCAGATACAAGAATTCAAAAAAGAGGCAATGATAATCAACAAAGCGCTTGTATCCCAAGTTAAACTCTTGGCGCAATCCCTCTCTCAGGCGAAACCACTCTGTGAGTTAGCTACGACTGTAAGTGAGCAGGTAGAAAAGGCTAGAGAAGAATACAATCAAGCCGAAGAAGATATCATCAGGTAAGGAAGCCAATTTTCCTCGGATACTGGAGGTCCATAAAAATATATTGTTTACAGAATGGCAAACACAAATATTAAAGGCAGAAAGGGCAGCATCAAGATGTACATTAACCGCTGGTAATTTGGCCGATCTGGTAAATGATACTCTCTATCTAGCCAATATTGTTTCCCAATGCACGCCTGGCAAGATTACTACTGCAAATGCATTGGAACAAACATGCTACCCTGATTTAGAGGGCAGACCAAGGTCAATTACCGCGGTTGACACTTTAAACATAGAAGCATATTGGCGGTTTCTAATCAAGCCGCATGAACAACGATCTGCTCTCAAATGCCTAACCGATGCCGTTCAATGCATGATCCCCGATATCCAAGACTCCACCTACGCTGCCCAGCTCAGTTCCAGGCTCAACAAACCTCTTGAAGGTTAGCCAATGCTCGCCATCAATCAACTCAGGTTCAAGGGGAAACAACCGACAGAGTGATTCATCATCCAGCTCCCCCGATTTGCCAGCAAAAATAGCAACAAGAATTTATTGACATCAGCTTAGTTAGCTTTTCTGTTTTTGTAGATATTTAATATTAGCATAGTATTTATAGACCCTTTCATGCATTTAGAAAGGGTCGTAAAATTTTGTATAAGACTTAACAGACTGAAGTTTTCACTATTGTTCTTTAGCCTCTATTCTTTTATGAAACTCGACCACCTGCTTTTACTTTAACGGAGAAGTTTCTTGATTCAATTGTGCACTATTGTCGTTGATGCAAAGATTGTTATGTGTTGAAGTAGAAGTCATACATAGAGATTCATATCGGGAGTGGCTTACAAATCAAATGGTATTTTTATCCTTTGTTTGAATTCATTCTGTGTATTTGATTTCGCTGTGTAATTATTTTCTGCTATCATTAGCTGTATGCATGCGTAACAACAGGAAATCTTGCTCATACCACTATTGGATGTTCAGATGATATGCCTTATTTTTCAATCATGTATACATTAATGGTATGAACCTTTAAAGTTTAGTAGTATTGCTTTAATCACTGTATTTAACTATTTAAGTACAGTAATCTTGAATGATTTAATATCTGTGTTTTGAGAATGCAATTATCTATATAATTGTATTTTTGGGATATAGAACATCAAAAGCTACGCTTTAGAAGTTCAATTAGATTCCCGGGATAGTTTTATTTACTTACATTTATGTCAAATAGTTTTAGTCATTCACCTATCGCTACTGTTAGTTACAAAGTATTCATTCATCCCATTTATCTATTTCTGGGAAACTGGTCCCATTATCCCCAGTCGGAGCCACTACCCCAAACGGAAAAGGAGCTGCACTAAGGTCCGGACCAGGTGGTTTCCCCCAATGTTGGTGCAACGATTTTCGAGGCGTCAACATAACCTGAATGACCAGAGTATGGCTTTGTGTGAAACTCTTTTAATATTAGTTTCTTCAAGTCATTTTCATTTGGCACATAGATTTGGTTTTTAAATATAATCACCCCATTGTTGGTAAGGTTGTATTTCTTATCCCTTTCACTTTCACATGCTTGTTGTAATTTCTCTTTCAGCTACTGATATTTTTCATCTCGCTACCTAACATATTTTTTTCTTTCTTCAAGATCATTTCCAAAGGGAGCTCATGGATGTTATATGGTTTATTTTCACTCTTCTTCTAAGTGCATCATCCACTCTATTCTCTTTGTATTTTATATATTTGGTCTCTAAGTCAAATTCAATGAGTGTGGCCAACCATCTAGCTTTCCTTGCATTTAACTTAGGTTGTTCAAATAAATATTTCAACCCTCCATGATCAATCATTAGAGTAAACCTTCTACAAAGGAGGCAGTGCCTCCACATATTTAATGCGTGGATGATGGCAACTAATTCCAGATCATGAGTCACATAGCTTTTCTCATTTTCATTTAATTTTCGATATTCGTAACAAACCACTTGGCCTTCTTGCATCAAGACTCCACCCAGTCACTCCTTAAAGGCATCTGTGCGTGCAAAAAAATCCTTATTAGGATATGCTATTTTTAGCACTAATGCATTAGTTAACAATTGTTTTAGTTGATCAAACCTCTTCCCTTTCTTTTACAGAGCAATAATTGGGCAACCAATCTTGTAGAAATGCTTAATGAATCTACTATAATAGCCTACCAGTCCCATGAAGGACCTAACTTCAGCCACATTCTTAGGTGTTGGACACTCCATGATAACCTTGATATTTTAGAGATCAATTGCCACTCCCTCCTTTGAGGCAGTGCCCAAAATATTGGATCTATGATTGAAATAAATCACATTTATTAAACTTTGCATAAATCTTGTGTTTCCTTAGTGGTCTTTGAATAGAACAAAATGTCATGAATGGACATTATCACAAACTTATCCAAGTAAGGGTGAAATAAATTATTCATAAGGCACATGAAAGTTGCAGGGGCATTGGTAATCCCAAAGGGAACTACCACAAACTCATAATGCCCATACCTTATCCTAAAGGTTGTTTTATGGATATCTTCATCCTTTATGGAAACCTGATGACAGGATAATCTCAGGTCAATCTTGGAGAATACTATCACTCCCCTTAAATGATAAAATAAATCATGAATCCATGTCAATGAATATCTATTCTTGATGGCAGCCTTATTCAATTGTCTATAGTCAACGCATAGCCTAAGTGTTCCATCCTTTTATTTACAAATAGAATTGTTGCTCCCCATGGAGACATGCATGGCCTTTTATGGCCATTGTCCAACATCTTCTCGAGTTGTAGCAACATCTCAACTAATTCCGGAGTGCTCATTCTATATGGTGCCTTGGATGCTGGTGCTTTTCTTGGAATCAACTCAATGGAAAAGTCTACCTCTCTATGGGGAGGCAATCCCAGAATGTATGGAGGAAACACATCCAAGTATTGCTACAAAATAGGATATCTTTAGGACCTCAACTAGAAATATGCACTACAAATAGAAGACACCATTTTCTGTGGTTGCGCTTAGCTTGCATAGCTGTGACCATTTTCACTGAAGTATAATTTATTTTTCCCTACAACATTCTTCTCTCTCCATCTTCATCAAGGAATTCAATAGAATTCTCATAACAATCTACTTTTCTTTGATGTGTATACAACCAATCCATGCCCAACAACATATTTTATGCACCCAAAGGAATAAAATTAAGATTTGTTGTTGTTGGCATACCATTGAGTTCAAATTCACATGATTTCACCCTTTACCTTACCATTCTTTTGGTTCTTATTTCTAATTGAGCCAATCACGATTCCACATGCATCTATTTAACTAGCTGGAATTGATCCACATTTTCAAGATTGATATAGTTGTACTTAGAGGTCGGGTCAATTAAAATAGAAATAATTCGATTACAAAGCTTACCTTCCATTTGAATTATAGAAGCTGGATGGTTAGCTTTCCTATTGTCCATGACTGCATAGATTTTGGGCATTCTATGAACCATATCTCCCATTATCTGGGATTCTTGCGAATTGTATAGTCGTGGCCCATCATCTCTCTATTGTGGACAATCTACCTTGTGATTATTTCCTCCATAATTCCAACACTTCAGGGGCTCCCTTGTATCGCTCTTATACCAACCTCCCACAGGTTGATTAGAATGACCTCTCTATATCGTTTTGGCTCTTTGTTGAGGTCGAATTTGACCAAATAAAGCTATATTTTCTTTATTACTTGTAGTTTGGGATTTCCATCCTTTTTTATGCCCCTTATCTTTATATTTCAGGTTTCCTTTCAACTTCCAAACCCTCTTGAATTTTGGCATGCACTTTGAATATTCATAACAGTGCTTCAATTTCCTAAGTGCATCCTCCAATATATTGGACTCGTTGAATACAATTCCAGCCTTGAAAGATTGTGGAAGTCCACTGAAATACCTATGAATCTTTTCTCTCTCCTCCTTATGGTAGGGAACATACCTTAGTAGCTCTAATAATTTGGTGGTGTAATAATTGATCCAATTTGAGCATGTAGAAATACTTAGCCTTGATGTCAAAGTATCTGCCAGATAGATAACTGTCCATGAAATATGCTTCAAATTTATCCCAAGACAACTCTTCTTCTTTTATACCTTTTACATTCCTTATATTCTTCCACCAAATTTTATCTTTACCCTTCAATGATCTGAATGGAAAATGGCATCAACCCATGGTATTCATCCACCCATGTTATTCATCCACCCATGGAATTTACCCATCGTATTGTAAGTGGCATCCACCCATGGTATTTATCCACCCATGGTATTGTAAGTGGAATCCACCCATGGTATTCATTCACCCATGGTATTGTGACATCCACCCATGGTATTGTAAGTGACATCCACCCATGGTATTCGTTCACTCACGGAATTGACCCGTGGTATTGTAACTGAAAAATACTATAAGTAACAAGTCGCATTTTGTACAATGACAGAATGTCCACCTATTCTCCCTTTTAATAAAACATTTCTTTGTGGTTTTTTTTATTGGGAACTCTCCTCTTTTTCTTTTGGCATTTCAATTTTTCAGATCTTGGGGGCCTCTCCCACAAAATCCGTTTCAATCTTTTAGAACTTGGGGGGCTCCCCCTAAGATCTGGATTAGTGGTATCAGAGCAGGTTATGATTCCATGGGAATGGGGGTTTGATGGAAATTTCAGTTTCAAATTTTGTAGCAATATTCAACAAACTTCAGGCATGTGCTACGTCCTCCACAAAGCATTTTCTTGGGTCAAGCAGGAAGAATTTTTTTTATTTTTATTTTTTTGCAGGAATGTTTTTGGGTGTTGAGTTCGTAGATCAAATATGAAATGTCTGGTACAAAATTTACAAAAACGAATAAAAGATCTGGATTCCTTGTCAAAAAATAACCAAATTCAAAATTAAAATCGTCCGAATCGGAGTTTGGATTAGGGAGATATCGCTGATTTAAAATCAGTTATGTTGTATAAATGTTTCTCACAATAATTCGTGGACGGCGGCTCTCCTATATTTTTATGCAATTTTGCTGCAGAGTTTCAAAAAAGTGATTGTAGATCTGAGCTCCTCTCAAAAAATCGCTCAATTTCAAAAAACAGATGGGTCGAATCAGAGATTGGATGTGGGAGATATCGCTGATTTAAAATCAACTATTTTTTTCAAAACATTTGTGACAACAGAAAAGTTGCAACGTGAATATGAGATTCTAGAGTGTCCAGATAAGTATTTCCAAAACATGGGACAATGCAAAATGGCCCTTCTATTTCCAAAAACAGGTTATAATAAATATTTTGAGTTATATTGACCGAGTTATGTCCATTTTAATTTTGGAGCACCATTCGGAGCGGGTTCCCTTTGGAGACATGCCCTCCCACCCCGCTTTAGTAGGCACCTACTTCACATTCATCAATTTTAGCATAGTAGCATTCGGCTTGGGTTCTTTGGAGACGTGCCCTCCCACCCCAGGCTATGTAGGCACCTGCTACCTCATCAACAACCAACATCACGGTTATGGGTCAGCCGCACAAAATCTTTGTCATCGAAGTCCATTTTCTAGGCCGCACAGTGTTAGTATCACATCTGGTCACAAGCATTACAGGGTCTCTCTATCCTCGAATCTTCATTTGTCATGGTTATGGGTCACCCACAAACCCACACTTCATCAAAGTTCATTTTCTAGGTTGCACACTGTCAGTATCACAGTTGGTCACAAGCATTACAAGGTATCTCTATCCTCGGATCTTCATTCATCATGGTTATGGGTCATCCGCAAACCCACACTTCATCGAAGTCCATTTTCTAGGCCACACACTATCAATATCGCAGCTGGTCACAATCATTACAGGGTATCTCTATCCTTAGATCTTCGTTCATCATGGTTATGGGTTAACCACATAAAACCCTTCTCTTTAGTGGCTCTTCATATTCAACAAAGGCTTCGTAGGAGGGAACTTCACGCAATGGGGACCATTGCTTCTTAAGGAGGAAGGAATGATCCGAATGGAAAATGGAATCAACCCATGGTATTCATCCACCCATGGAATTTACCCATGGTATTGTAACTGGCATCTACTCATGGTATTGTAAGTGACATCCACCCATGGTATTCATTCACCCATGGTATTGTGACATCCACCCATGGTATTCATTCACTCATGGAATTGACCCGTGGTATTGTAACTGAAAAATACTATAAGTAACAAGTCGCATTTTGTAAAAGGACAGATTGTCCACCACAATGTAGTTTTTTAAAATTATTTTCCCTTTTAATAAAAAATTTCTTTGTGGTTTTGTTTAATGGGAATTCTCCTCTTTTTCTTTTGGCATTTCAATTTTTCAGATCTTGGGGACCTCTCCCCCAAAATCCATTTCAATCTTTTAGATCTTGGGTGCCTCCCCCTAAGATCTGGATCATTCAAGTTGAATGTGGCTATCCTAGCTTTCATGTTCTCCTAATAGATATGAATCCCGAAGAACTTCTTCATTCCAAGGAGCCATGCCTCAACTTCTTTTTGATTTCTTCACTTCACCATAAAATGTAGGAGGCTTGGCATTCTTAAACTCCTCTGGTACATATTATTTATATCTTATTTTCGCATGATGATGATGATGATAGTGATGACTATGTGACCTTCTGTGAGCACTATCATACTATTTTTCATGGGTGCTTAAATCCTTTCAAGAGTACTTAACAAAGTGCCTCTTTTCACAATGTCTTCACTGGAAATCGATGTCCCTTTCTGGATCTACTCTCATTTTCCCCATTATTTATCTATTAGCTTTTAACAAAACTCAACTGCATAATAAACACTATCACCTTAGCTTACCGATGAAAATATGTTGGTGTAAAGCTAGCAACAACATTACACATCAGTTAGTGCATGGATATTAAAAAATTATATAAATCATCAATACTATGCTACATGCAAATATCATAGTGAAATACACTGAGCAACACACATAATCAACAAAAACAACTAGGTTCTTAATGGTTAATACGAGGCTTTAAGGCCTCATTGGATCTCCCAAGGTCCAATGTCGAACCTTCAGTTATTAGTTATGCAATAGAGCCCTTCCAATCCAAGTGTTGAAACTGGAAGCTCTGATACCACTTTGTAACATACCCCATACTATCCCTAGCCCCAATTAAGGGTATAAAAAGGCAATTACTAAACTAGCCCAACCTCCAAGGAATAATTATGGAAGTGGGGTCTATTTTTTTTCTTTTTTTCTTTTTGACCTTTTCAACCTTCTTAAAAATGAACACATGTTAAATTGTTTCGTTTACCTCGTCGACATTCTTCCAACGATATAAAATTTACCTTGATTTGACATCCAAATCAAATGATATGGGTGTTTAAAAACTAACCTATCAAATAATTCTATGTCATTTGACATGCCACATGGTGACCACGTGGTTGTTTGATACATGTGCAAAGTCATGCCAAGTGGTCGTTTCCGACCCACTCATACTAGGTCACATATAGACCCATTTATTTGGTTCATGTGAACCTACCTACAACACATATGTGACGTATGCATAGTACGCTGGTGTGGACCCTCCATGGCCATATCACCCTAGGAGTTAAAACCCGGTGGGTCTTAACACTACTCCCCACTAAAACTTCTGAGGATAATCTTTAGTTTATGTGGCGCTACACACCTCACATTAAATATTGTCACCACCTTTACCCATATTCCAACACATTCACACCATGTGGCACTTAACCCATTGAATGTGCCACACATGCCCAATCATCCTAGGACTTAAATCCTGGGAGTTATATCGTGTCGTCCGTCCAAAATCGTCGGGGACCAAGGTCTAGGGTGAAATAATCCTTCATCACATTCTCCATGTGGACTAGGTCCTGCATAGGTCTTCAAATTCTTGTAATTAATATATTTCATGCTATTGGGCTATTAGTATTTGTCAACTTACACGCCCATGTAGTGGCCCACCATGCCACATTGTCTCAACATTTTAATCCTAGTAGTTCCTCCTTTGTTCTCAATTAAAAAAACCTGGGAAGAAAACTCCAGGGAAGAATCTCCTGGGTCATCCAATGGTTATGGATGCTTGCTCATCAAAGACCCATATCTCCCTTACGTGCTTAATCCCCATTCCTAGCCACTTGACTTATTAGGTTCGACCCTCCTAGCTCTTAAAGGTCCTAAACTTCCAACCTTGTGGCCTTTGCAATATGAGAGTAATCATGCCTTTCCACCCTAAAAAATTGGTCACGTTGGGTTTATGGCACCAGGCCTATTACAAATTGGTGCCATAGTCCTTAAATTATGGAAACACAACCTCACTTGATGCATATGCACATTGATATGCATAAGGCTTGAATCAGGTGGTTTTTTAAGGGTTTCTCCCTTAACATCTGGAAACTAATAATGTACTTAAGAGGGACCCTTGCCCACGCCTTCAACACACAATCTATAATCATACTAGAGTATGAGCAAGCCCTTCTAGGCCATCCCTCTTAATTTTTCCAAAGCCTTGGCACAAATTGAAAAAATGTAGGAAGTTATATGTGTGTGTTTGTATTTTCAGCGCTATACTTCCTAAGCTTTAACAATGTGTATATGTCTCCTAATATTTCAATAGGGCTCATTCCAACCCATTCTAGGTTTACATATGTATATTGATATGCATCAGGGTATCCCTCCTATGCTTAATAATATTTAAGCATGGATTATTAACCAATTCCTTGCAATTTCATAACTCATACACATAAAACTACCCATTCAATTTCATTGTAGCCCCTTAGAAAAATGTTAGGATCACATAGTTCAGAAAGCTATAGGTCTCATAGGCCTGTGATGAGCAAAAAAAAACCCATGAATACATGCAAAAATCCTTTCCATTCAACTAGAAGATACACAAGAAAATAATATTCCTCGAAGAGGCAAACAACCACAGTTCACAACGTAACACGTGAATTAAAATAACGCGTTAAATTCATATAATGTTGACCTAAGGGAAATACAAGACTTGAGCTATATCATGTCCATGCCTTTAAGAAATGAGGTTAATTATGATAGGAACACATTATTCCTTAGCATTACAGGACATGATAAAACAAACATTAATTAATCATAAAGAACTCAGACATGAGAGTCATCATTAGACACTTATCTTTGATAAATTGAGCCAGGAAATTAAGATTGGGAGTTCAAATCTCCACCCAACCTTAGACACACAAGAAATAAGTATTTATGGTAGTAGTCACTCCCAAGCTAGATTCCAAAGCTTGAGGATGAGTGCTTAAGGGATCAACCAAATCTGCCAGCTAAAACAAGGACTCCAAAGAACCATCCGCCTCCACCCATCAACTACTTCATGCAACCAATATATCATATGGAATCGATAGGTCCACCACCTCCACCCTTTAAACAAGCAAGGGAATCCAAAGGCTCTGCATTCACCCTCAAATAAAAAAGGGAATCCAGAGGTTGTGCCTTCACCCTCAAAACAACAAGAGAGTCCAAAGGTTAAATTTACCTCCACCCTTAAATCAAAAAGGGAATCTGATGCTTGTGCCTCCACCCTTAAATTAACAAGGGAATCCATAGGTTATGCCTCCACCCTCAAATAAGAAGGGAATCCATAACCCACTATGAAACTAAGAGAACAAGCAAAGGGGGGCTAAGGAATTTCTCCCACTAGGAATCCAAGGACTGGGTCTCCACCTAAGTTGTCAAGGGAATCCAGAGAAAATCATCTCCACACTCTAGGCTAATAGAGAACCCAGAGACTGTTGTACTCACCCAAGAGTTATTCTTCCACCTCTGAATGCTCAACCAAAGGAAGGCTCTTTTCCTTGTGTTTTGATAACAACATAGATCCTTATGCTTCTCTTCCTTCTTGCACTATGACTTCTTCATGCTCTACATCGTGGTCCTATATCCTCTTGTCCTATGTGTATCAAAATCATTTCTCCCACTCATTGCGTGAGAGTATTGCCTGCGTGTTTTCTCTCTTTCTTCCCATGTGGGGGTGTCTTCTCCTTCAAGAGGATTCTTGTCTTTTCATTAAGTTGTTGCAACCATATTTGGTTGCATGGGCATACAATGTTGTTGCCCTTTCCCCCTCATCCATGGTGCCATATGTCTTGTCTGGTGGTGGGAGATGTTGTGTGTCAACACTTCCTTCCACCCCACTTCCTATTGGTTGACTTCTATGTTTTCCCAATTTCTAATGTAGTCCATCCCTTATTCAGTTTCATTCATTTCTCCTTGTAGGTTTATCTTATATATGCATGGTTATGTTGTCCTTCTCTCCAACTCAATTAATTTGGAAAACTAGTCCATTGAAGGCACACGAGCTATCCTTCAATGACTATCATGAAACAAGTCAAGCTTCCTATAAATACCAAGGAACCTCCTTCCTTAAACTCTGGAATTCATGCCATAGTTCTAAGGCATATTAATTATAATAAAAAATATATGATTTATTTATAATGAGGGGGGATTAGCTTGGGTCCGCCAACAAATCCACCACATAAACTAAGATTTCCATCCTAGTTTCAAACTCTATGTCTCTTAGTCCCTTCTCTACCTAGATGGGTTGTTTATGCCCTTATCAATATTCAACCTCCCATAATGAGACCTATATGTAACATGACACCAAACTTGAGTGCAACAAATAGGGTTCCCATGGGGGATTTACTTTTGTTGTCAAACTTATCCCTTCTCTACAAGATTCAAAACATATAACCAGAGTCCTTATGGATGCCACGAGGGTGGCCATGGATTTCTGGTGTAGATTCCTAATAGATATTAATGTTGAGGTGGACATTATGAAATGGGGCATCAAAAGAATGAGACAAAAACCATCCAAGGACCAATTAGAGATTAGACTTGGGCAACTCAAGAACACAATACACTAAAATATTTAAACTCATTAAGCTACATTGGAGGAAGAGAGGGGTAATCAATAACACTCAATCTTTCAAAGACTAACCATAATCGACCACAAATTTGATGTGCTATTTCAATATTGATGACCGAAACATCCAAAGGTAGTATACAGAGTGATTTCCTACCTCTACTAGTACTTCTTCAAATCCAATTTTGTTATAGTAAAAACATAAGGCTCAAAGTGATAAAGATCACTTACAATGTTATTTTGTAACCTCAAGAAACTAAATTGAATTTGAAATTTCAACCTATATCCTTTCCATCAACATTATACTTTACATACTTAATTCAATTAATTAAGTTAATTTCCAAAACTATATATATAGATAACTGCATGAGTTAACCTTTCTAACTAACACTTTGGATTATGTCTATATGTATTCATCCCAATAAAACCCTCCAAAATCCCTCTATCTTCCCGACATTATATGAATAAAAAGATTAATCACTAGCTATAAATGTTAATTCATAACCGTGAACGACTTAATCAATATAAGTCATTTTCACATATGACTTTCCAATTAACAATATATTATAAACAAATACTTCAATTAATTGCCATAACTAATCGAACTTTTAAATAATTTACTTAACACTTTCCATTAAGGTGTATAAAAAAGGTCGTGGTGTCCAGTGATCAAATTTGAAGTGCAGGTCTTAATTTCATTTAGAAGGGCACGGATTCATGTAGCACTTCCATTATGAAAAACATAAAAAAAAGGAGCAATTCAATTGACAATAGTAAATTATTTTCAAATTTCTTTTTATTTTTTGACAAACAAAAATATACTTCTATGTCAAAGGCTGCATTAATAAATGCATTGCTCTTACACATGTGTGATTGAGAAATCTAACCACATAAGATTAATGGATAGCCTGGAGACCTATATCCCTACTCCAGTTCAGATAAGGATTAATTTTGTAGGAAATTTTTGTGACCAGAATGTTCAAGCCAATATACAAGTAGCTCAATCAAATTTAAGTTTATTGCATGAATGAAAAAAATCAGTAAAATACTAAACATGTTTAGGATTCAACAAAAGTGTGTACAAAGGTGTATATGTTTTTGGTATCTCCTTTTTTAATATGAAAACATACCAGGAATTGGGAATCCTCAAACAAATCAAGTTCAGTATATTAGGAAGCCTGTTGAATGCCCTCCTCTCCAAGCATAAATCGTGCTTAAACTTTGCTTGACAGGAGTTCGTTGAATGATGAATCTATGTTCATCTCTAGCTTAAATCGTCGTCAAACCTTGCTTTGGGCAGCCTTCAGGCACAACCCAATGAAACTACAGTCCTAATACATGGCCCATATTGACATCTAGTCACTCTCAATTGAAACTACCAAATGTAATGGTATCAAAGGGTAATTGTGACATAACAATTAATAATAACTTCCATCATATGCACAATTAGAAAAAACAACTTAAAAAGAAACTATTGTTTTTGAAATGGGAGGCTAGAGACCGAGTCAAGGAATAGTAAACCTGGGTTATAGTGATTAAATGAAAAGCAAAATACATGCAGGTTAAAGTGGAGCCAGAACCATCCATACATGGGTTTAAATCACGATTAATAAGAATTTAAATTTATTAATCTCGATGGTGCATCAGAAGGAAAATGCATGCTACATATATGGATATCATGGTTTCCACGATTGAGGGTTTCCGTTCTTCAATGAATTAGGATTTAATATCCACACAACTTAAACAACCAGTGATCCAAGGAAGAGAAAACCTAGATTAATGGGAGCGTAAAGCAGGGTTACAATGATTAAAGGAGAAGCACAACAAATACATATTGAATCCACCAGCTATCCCATGCAGGGCTAAAAACTAACTTGATGTGAGAGACGTAGAGCCAGTGATACAAAGCCCAGTAAACCTGGGTTAGTGTGAGAGAGCTAGAGCCAACCATACCTGGTAGAATAAACCGGCGTTACAGCGATTAATGGGTGATCACAGCAGCTGAATATTCAATCCACGAGCTATACCATGCAGGGCTAAACTAAATTAATGTGAGATGCAGAGCCAACGATACAAGACCGAGAAACCCGGGTCGACGTGAATACAAAGCAGACTAAACCAAGGTAAGAGTGATAAAAGGAAAAACACAACACATACATATTGAATCTAGGAGCTAAACCCTGCAGGGCTAAACAAAACTAATGTGGGAGACCCAAAGCCAGTCGTAAAGGGACAGTAACTAAATCTGGGTTATAGTGATTAAATGAACAACACACCAGACACATATTAAAGTGGATCCACAACCATGCATGCACACACATGGGATTTAGGTTTAAATCAATTAATGAGAATTTAAATTTAATAATCTCAGAAGAAAAATTCACAAGTACATACATGGATTTCAACCATTGAGAGTTTGAACGATATCAACAACAATACAGGCCTTCCGTTCTTCATTGAAAAGCAGTAACATCCACACAACTTCTTCCCTTTTTTAACACAAATTTGCTGAAAGAAAAGAAGACAATGAATCATATGACTTCACACACGTGAGTAGAGAGAAAAAGAAATGCAAGAATTAAAACGAGCTATACAATTTGTATTAATACTGAGATATGATTAATCTCCCTGGACAAAAAAACTAAGAGAACTCGCTCACCCAACCACCATTGAACTGCTCAACAATTGAATGATCCAGGCGCCTCCCCTGCAAAAGTGGTGGTAATCTAGTCCAAACTACTCCGGCATCGCACATTGATAGCATTGACTGAGACTCAACCAGACCAGACTCTGAGACAGATATCCTGACTCCGACACTGACTCAGACTCACCTAGACCGACCGTACATACAGACTCAAACAAGCAATCACACGGACATATCAGTGCTAAAAATGGACAGGAGAAAGATAAAAATTGCAACGGGGTTAGATTAGATATATATACGACGCCTTTTTCACCTACTTCCTCCAACGGGCGTCTACAATGGGAGCAACTCAGAAACTTCCAAATGTAATGGTATCAAAAGGTAATTGTGACATAACAATTAATAAGAACTTGCATCATATGCACAATTAGAAAAAACAACTCAAAAAGAAACTGTTGTTTTTGAAATGGGAGTTTCTGAAATGAGAAAAAACAACTCAAAAGGAAACTGTTGTTTTTGAAATGGTATTTAAGTTTTAACATGAAAAGAAATTTACAAATTCAACATTCTAATTTGAGAAAAAATGAAATTTAAAAAAAATTGACAATTTGACGGCCCTTCCTAAAAAAATTTAAGATATTATTCCAATTTTTTTTTTAAATGACAAAAATCAAATTTTAAATTTCTTTTGACTGGTAAAATTTTCTCACTACTTCTCTGACGTGCCACATAACTTTTGAAGGGCTCTGATGTGTTCAATTTTGATCCCTGGTGGTGTCTATTCCCACCAAAATTAGGGCTACACATCCGTATTAAATATTAAATATAATTACCAAATATGTTCTGATTCTCATGAATAATGTTTAGAAAGGTGATGCGTTCATGGAATTGAGCATGATCATCTAAGAAAGAACAAATAAATATGTTTAATTAGTTATTAATATTAATCTATGGAACTATAATTCATGGAATTTAAAGTGAAGTATTTATAGAATTATTTTAAAAAAGAAACGTGTTTAATGTGTTAAAAATTAATTTAAAAAAAAATATATTTAGGCGTTATAAAATAATGAGAATTAAATTTACATAAAATATTTTTAAATAATTAAAAGGTTTAAATTTATTAATATTTTTTCTATATAATATATTTATGCAAAATTGAATTTATTTGAAATTTGAAAGAGAGCTTTTCGGACGAGGAGTCATCAACATCATGGTGTAATAAGTGCAAGCAAATAACTAATTCTTCAAAGAATCATAAAGTTTTAATTACCAGATTACAAGTGAATCCAATGGGGCAAAACCTAATACTCTTTATTTATATGATTTTAGGTACTTTATAAGAATTATATCAATTTTATATTAAAATTAATAATATTTTGTATATGATTTTTAGGTATTTTTATTAATATTAGTTTAAGTATTATAGTTTTATATAAAAAATTAATGTAATTATTAAATTTAAAAAAATAATAATTTATTTAATCGATAATGATATAATATTGTTGTATTAAATATAATCTATACAATTTAAAAAATGAAAATATTATAAATAAAATATTATATCACAATTATAATTTGAAATAAAAAGGGGTAGAGTTTACAGATTCAAAGGAAGGGAAAACAATTTAAAATTAAAAAAATGTAATGCTGTATATAATTAATAGTTTTATGTCCTGGATTTTATGGCATAAAGGTTTAATATTAAGTTGGATTTTGAGTAAAATTGATATTGTTTTTTTTAGTTGAAATATGGGAGCATGATGAGTTTAAGGTCTTTCATATAGATACATTCATTTTGTGGTCAACATGGAACAACAAATTCTCTTGCAAAAGTATTGTAGGATTAACTTGTTATATAAAGGGAAATGTTTTTCTTCACATTCATAAAATAGACCCTCTCAATTATTACATTTTCAAGTAAATATTTGGCACTCATACTAAGAGAATTTATATGGCAATTTATTTATCAACTCTTTTTTATATAATAAAAAATCTAAATAAAAAATATCTTTATAATACCTTGAACAAAATGTCCGTGAAATAATATCTTCTTGTTTAGAGACTTTAATTAAAAAACTACAACAAAATCCACAACCAACAAAAATAATAAAAATAAATTTAACAATAGTATTTTAAACAATTAAAAAATTTATTTTGTTTTTTTTGTGAACTGCGGTATTTCTATTATCTACAAACATTTATAAAAGTACAAAACTTAGGATCCTCAATCTGCCCCGTAGGGAAACCAGATCTGTTGGATCTTATACTTCCAATAGTCAGTAAAGTTATCAAACTGGAAATTGTCAAACTGATAAGAAACAAAAAGACCTCTTCCCCCAAATTTACCCCAAAAAACTAGATTTTGGTCAGTCCTACTAGACCAACCCCCTGAGCTACTGCCGCTAGGGCATACAAGATATTGTTCCAAAAAAACAGAGTAATGACTTTCGAAAAGGAAAAAGAAACGAAGAACAGGCCTTTCACTTCGTTGCATTTCCTCAGTCGATTTTGTTGCTGACACTGTCTTTCCTCAGCTCCATCAACATTGCTTTAATTTCCTTGAGGTGCTCATTCTGCTGCCTCACCAGCTCCTCCACATTTGCAACTTCCTTTTTTGCAGCCGCTGTATCTTGCGCCATCTCCACCATCTTGGCCGCGACCTGCTCCATGGCCTTGGCCAGGAGGTGTTTCAGAACCCGGTATGTATGTAGAGCGCGGCGATACAGAGTGAGTCTTCCTCGCGTGTGGCCAGGGTCCGACAGCTGCAAGGACCAATCATCCATTTCCGGGTCAGAGGGTTCGTCTAACACCTTCTCCTCCATGGCGTCGATGATGTTCCTTATATTTTCATTGGAATCCAGATTATAGGCTTGTTCAGCTTCGTGCACAGCCCTACTGATCGACATGTTCCTTCTTTTTCGCCTTTTCTGCGTCCTGTTACCCTCCGCATTATTGGTTGCTTGACGGGGGCGCCCTCTTCCTCTCTGCTCCTGCTGCTTTCGTCCTCCTCCCTCCCTAACTTGCTTCGAGCCTCTGCTGCTCTGCCCGGTTTCGGACCGCTTGCCTCTGAGTTCTTCATCCTGTCTGTATTCCAACTCCTCTGAACTTTCTATTTCAATTTTGACCCTGTCTCGTTCGAAGTGCCTGCCCTCAACCGCGTCCTTTTCCTTTTGGACAGTCTTATCTCTTCGTTCACCCATTTTCGAGCGTTTGAGGCGCTGGTTAGGGGTTCTCTTCCAAGTCGCCTCTTCTCTCGCCACCTTCGTCATATTTCTGTTTCCTGTCATTCTTCCTGTGTTCCTCCTTATAACTTCCTCACCACCTTTGCTCTTATGATGGGATTGCTCCCCCTTTCGAATGCCACTTTTACTCTGTATGATGGCTTTGGTATTAATAATCAGTTTTTGTTTTGGGCCGCGTCCCTGTCTCACTGAGAAATCATTAATTACCGATGTCAGGAAGTTAAGGGCACTGCCCTTCTGTCCTCTCCTTATTGCCACCTGATCATGCCTTATTCTCCTTCTCCCGCTCCACGCGAAATTGTAATTATCCTTGTTCTGCGTCATGATTATCATTACTAATGAGCTGTTTTAGCCCGTCCCATTTTGTCAGCGTTACCTGATTGGTCCAGATGTCATCGATTCGTTCCAATGGTTCTTTGCTAAAAAATTTAAATTTATTAATATCAAGTGTTATTCCAATTTAATTAAAAATTATATAAATGACTTCCTATTTTAATATTTGAATTCATATTGATGAATTACCATTCTAATATTTGAATTCTTACCAGTTGAGAGTTGAGATTCTAATATAACGATGGAAGGGAACATGACATTAAGTTGTGTAAAAAAAGCATCTGTTAATTTCCATCAAGTTCAAAGCTCTCATTGCAGGTTGGACCCTTAGCCAGCAAAGATTGCCTCTGGTCAGAGCTGGAATTTCAAATCCCCTTTGTACTTCAAATGATTTTTTTTTTTGTATTTTTTTTGTATTTTTCATGTTTTTAGTTCTATGCAAATTTGTAAATATCTCTTTTAAGTATTTTTCAACTGCTCTCTCATCTATATATATATACTTTTCAAATATCTTGCAGATACTTTTCAACTACTTCACATTACAACTACTCTGGCCTATGTTTTTACATATATT
Organism: Pinus taeda; assembly: GCA_000404065.3. Taxonomy (NCBI): domain Eukaryota; kingdom Viridiplantae; phylum Streptophyta; class Pinopsida; order Pinales; family Pinaceae; genus Pinus; species Pinus taeda. Next base: position 64,562 of record APFE030145935.1, on the reverse strand, counting down.
TTTTCAACCACTCTTTTCAACCACAAGAAATAGATATATCTTTTGACTAGGATGACCTTCTCATTCTTTCTCTCTATATAAAGTAATCTAGATTGAACATTGAGCATATGTGCTTAAAAATGCAAGGAAGATTGTATATACTTTACAACTGCTCTTGCATATAATTTTTCAACTACCAAAAATAGTTATTTTTTCAGTAGGGTGGTCCTCTCGTTATTTCTCTCTATATGAAGTAATCTGGTTTGAGCATTGAGCATACTTAAAAAAGCATGGAAGATTGTGAGTCTATTCATTTTGGAATTAATATTGTAGTTATGGAATTCACCTAATCTTTTCTCACACACGCAAGTTCAAGATCTGGAAAGTTCACACCTCATATAATATTTTCGGCATGTCTCCAATCTTTTGTGGAACAAAACCATACCATTAGTTGTTTAAAACCAGTTTTAAGGAGTGAAAAATAGATTTCCATTGAAACCACTCTGACATCAAGAATAAATATATCGATGCTAAATAGAATAAATAATATGCCTTTAACAAGACTTTACATATGCCTTTAGGAGGCTGGTGTCAACCAAATAGGAAAAAATCAATGCAATTGTATAAGCTTTGAATACACAAAGAAAAGGAAAACAAAAACATCTTTAAAAAACTAAAAAGTATCTTGCTATATTGAAATGGACCTTTTCATTGAGTAAAAGTGAAAAAATTTCTCAAACAAGAAATATCAAAAATCCATTACAACAATACTCCATTATTCTTCAATATTCAGAAGTCAAACTAACCCAAAAAAAATCACGTTTCATTGTAAGAATTGTAGAAATTCCCACTGTAAATCACCTGATAATGCAATATACTAAAGAAAAATACTAGATCTACTTCTACAATCAAACTTTGTGTAAGCTTAATCAATTTGAGCTAGATCAATGAGAACACATATAACTGAGAATGAGAAGCAATCACACATAACACAGAAGAAATAACCCGGGGAAAGCCTCAACCTGAAACCCCAACTCTCTATTATCATACACGTGGAAATATAGTCCAATTACAAAAAGAATCAACTCACAAGCTATCTTGCTCTCTCTGCAATCCCTCTGCTGCTCATAGACAATCAAAGGCCTCTCTCAAACCTTCTCATCTGCCCTCCAAGCCTCCTATTTCTTTGCACAATTTTCCTTGGGGTCCAGTGCAACCACTTGTGTGAATTGGCCTCTTCACACACTCACTAACCTCTGATTTAACTGCGCAATCCTGAAGGAGATAAATCCTTTTGCATAGATGAGTTTCATTTATAGGAAAAATCCATCTAACTGATAGTACACTGTCCCTCCTCTAATCTCAACTGGGTCTCTATCTAAACTGATATGCATGAGTTATTCATAAGAGAATATTCAGTTATCTGAAGTGCAACAGTTATATGCAAGTATGCATTAACTAACTGAACTCACATTAATTTAAACAAACTGTTTAAATCAATCTAACTGGACTTGACTCAATTAACTGAGCCAACTAATTATAACTCATCCTTATCTTTTAACTGATGGATAAATTCCTCAATTAATGGAGAAATTGTTGCATGTCCCCACATAGACTTCATGTTTGATTTTCCTTAACTAATTAACTAAAGATGAATTAATTAATTATTTTCAAACAACGATTAAGTTCAAATTTGAATTTTACTTCTTATTTTAGTCCAAGGACTGACTAAAATTGGAATCCATCCTGAACTGCTAAAAGTAGCAATGTTATTTTTAGCACTTCCATTTTTCATTCCCTGTTGCTCAATCCAGCACTGGTACCCAAACCGCTATTTATAACAGTGCTATTTTTAGCATTTCTTGTTGCTATTTTCAACACTCTCTTTCAACAAGAAAGGCATTCAACTTGAACCCGATCCTGTACCTTTGGAATGTTCTGCATGTAACACTTCTACCAAGTGTGGTTGCTCCAGCAACTCTAGAAACAAAGAACTCCCCACTGACCTCTCTGTTGGGCTAGAAACATACTCTGATGTTGAAGCTCTACCTGCTGCTGACAAGTGCTCCCTCTCTAACCTCTGAGCTGTTGTGACACTTCATGCATCTCTCACCATTGCACACCTCTCTGTGCCATCCTAAATTAGTGCAACACTCATGTGCCTCTTGCATTGTTGTAGCCTGTTATCTCTACACAGTCCTGGGACTCCTGCACCGTAGCTCTCTCTGCCACTCCATCCACATCTGTCTCTACCCACTCAGCTAGTCTTGCTATTCCTTGTCGGGGCTCCTGTAGCAAAGTCGAATCAAAGAGGTTGGGTACCTCAAGGATCGTGCCCCTATTCCAGCTTTCTTGGGACGATCACTCCACATCGCCCCACCTCCTACCTAGAGGTATGGATGCATGTGATCCCCCTGCCCACCTGGCTTGAAATTTCCCCCTACTGGAGGTCTCTGCATGAGTGGATGCCTCCACTCTGTCTCCTCTCAACTTCCCCAATTATGGCTACTCCACAACCTCCTGAAGCTGCTTCACCAATCGTGGCTCCTCCACAACCATCTGAGACTTCTCCTGTGGCTACATGTTGAGAGGTAATGTACTCTCCCTCTCAACCACCAAGTCTCCATCACTTTCCTTGCTCCTCAAGGCTTTGCATGCATCTTGAACCTCAAGAGCATACAGGTTCTTGACTCGTGAACCGATCTGCTTCACCTGTTTAGTGATGATGTGTCTAGGGAAAACCTTTCCCTTACTGAAGACTACATCATAGCCTTTGTCTTCCAGAATCGCAATCGACACCAAATTTTTCTTCAGTGTTGGTACATACTTGACATCGGTCAAGGTAATGCGAGCTCCATGCTCCCTTTGGAAAACAACTGTGCCTACACCTGAGACACCATACTTTTCATCATTACCCATCGTGATCCGTATCTGGAGATCCTTCTCCTCCAAGGTAATGAACAAAATCTTGTCGCCGGTCATGTGGAAAGAAGCTCCACTGTCAAGAAACCAACCATTTCCCACCATGGATGAAACCATGCATGCGAAAAGTGTGAAATCCAACTCGAACTGTGAGGCCAGTGCCTCACCTTCTTATCCTTCCATGAATCCCTTCTTAGATTTCCTCAGTGGAAAATTTGTAGCAAAATGGCCCACCTCATGACAACAAAAGCATCACACTTTCGATTTGTCAAACTTCTTCCCACCATGAGAATAACTTGAATTGGAATGAGAATCCTTCTCCTTCCCTTTCTTTTCCTTACTTGCTAAGGCACAATTTTCTTCATCCTCCTTGGATGATGAAGATCCATCTCTGGTGCTTCTCCTTATCTCCTCCTGCACCAGATCCGACCAAAGTCATTCCCAATCTGGCAGTTTTTCTCTTCCATTAACTGAGCATTGGTAGCTATGCCAGCTCTTAGGAAGACTGAGGAGTGCAAGACTCACCATGTCATCATCAGCGGTCGTGATCCCTACAATTCCAAGCTCATCCCTGCAGGTGGTGAGCTTGTTTAGATATGTAGAGATCGTGTCGCCCTTTTCACACTTGATCTTACGAAGCTTGTCTTTCAGCGCCAGCTTCCTCTCATCGTTGTTGTTATGATATAAATATTTCAATGTTTTCCACATCGAAAACGGAGTCTCCTTCCCATGGAGGCTTGAGACAATTTGGTCTCGAACTCCCTCCAGGAGGATTCTCCTTGCTCTAGCCACACATTTCTTCCATTCCGCCAGTTGAGTAGCATTAGTCGGCTTGGGGACTTCTTGATCAATGAAGTCCTTTAGGCTGTTATCCTCTAATACTGCTTCCATGTGATCCTTCTAGGCTATATAATTCGAGCTACTATCAAGGGCATACTTGAGCCTTAAACCACTGAATGCCATTGGTGAAATTGAGATGTGATAAGAACTCGATTTCTATATTCAGGAACCACAAACTTCGAACTTCTCCTTCTTATATATTTTTCTTCGCCTTGATCACCTTTGCTCTGATACCATGTAGAAATTCCCACTGTAGATCACCTAATAATGCAATATGCTAAAGAAAAATACTATATCTACTTCTACAATCAAACTTTGCAGAAGCTTAATCAATTTGAGCTAGATCAATGAGAACACATATCACTGAGAATGAGAAACAATCACACATAACGCGGAAGAGATAACCCGGGGAAAGCCTCAACCTAAAACCCCAACTCTATATTATCATACAAGTCGAAATATAGTTTGATTACAAAAAGAATCAACTCACAAGCTATCATGCTCTCTCTGCAATCCCTCTGTTGCTCATAGACAGTCAAAGGCCTCTCTCAAACCTTCTCATCTGCCCTCCAAGCCTCCTATTTCTTTGCGCAATTTTCCTTGTGGTCCAGTGCAACCACTTGTGTGAATTGGTCTCTTCACACACTCACTAACCTCCGATCTAACTACGCAATCTTGAAGGAGATAAATCCTTTTGCATAGATGAGTTTCCTTTATAGGAAAAATCCATCTAACTGATAGTACATTGTCCCTCCTCTGATCTCAACTGGGTCTGTGTCTGAACTGACATGCATGAGTTATTCATGAGAGAATATTTAGTTATCTGAAGTGCAATAGTTATATGCAAGCATGCATTAACTAACTGAACTCACATCAATTTAAACAAACTGTTTAAATCAATCTAACTGGACTTGACTCAATTAATTGAGCCAATTAGTTACAACTCATAATTACAACTCATTCTTATCCTTTAACTGATGGATAAATTCCTCAATTAATGGAGAAACTGTTGCATGTCCTGACAGAGACTTCATGTTTGATTTTCCTTAACTAATTAACTCAAGATGAATTAATTAATTATTTTCAAATAGTTGTTAAGTTCAAATTCAGATTTTACTTCCTATTTTAGTCTAGGGACTGACTAAAATTGGAATCCATCCCGAACTGCTAAAAGTAGCAATGCTATTTTTAGCACTTCCATTTTTCATTCCCTATTGCTCAATCCAGCACTGGTATCCAAATTGCTATTTACAGCAGTGCTATTTTTAGCACTTCTATTTTTAGCATTTCTTGTTGCTATTTTCAACAAGAATCTTATGAATTGTAAAAATCTTATGAATTGGATGTGAAATGTTAATTTCAGCATCAAATATTTCACTTCATTTGTAAGTTTGTCTGTAATAGGGAGACCTTCCCAATTCTCTACAATGTAAGAAGGCCTTCACACATTACTGATCGATCCAATAATAAATATATGGATGCTAAAGACAATAAAATAATATGCAAGTGCTGGTAAAGACACAATAATAGGTCTTGGCAAGGTTTCTCTTAAAATAATAGGTCACTAAATGAAAATAAATTGAGAAAAACATTAAATAAAAATAAGAGACTTAACATAATTTTTTTTCTTAAACCATTAATCCCGACAAACTTGGTGATCATAAAATAAAGTATAATAAATAGGGAAATTATAAACAAAGAAATTGGAATGTGGAGTCTTCTATCAAGTCAACAGTGGTTAAGAAACATGAATTTTGAAACTATTAACACGACCCTTTATAGAATAAACGTATGAACTGGGAAATTGGAATATGAGCTTCTCTATTAACACAAATTGTGTTCATGGGGCTAAGAAGCATAAAATGACTCTTTATTTAAACAAAAATGATTGTGTACCTTAGTTGTAATGGAAGTGTCAAGTTGGAGCACAATGTGGTAGTTCTGAGTTGGAGTAGAACAAGTCTTGAGCGCATGGTGGAGTAGAGTTTCGAGTTGGAGCAGAACACGTGTGGTGGAGTAGAGTTTCGAGTTGGAGCAGAACACGCTTGGTGGAGTAGCGTGAGTTTTGGACATTAGAGCAGAGTGAGTTCATTGGACCAAAGTGAGTTTTGGGCACTTGAACACGGTGAAGTATAGCATGGCTTGTGATGAATTGAAGTGAAGTGAATGGCTCACTCATGGTATTGATGCAAGTGGTAGGCTAGTAGCCATTCGTTCATGGTAGTTGGGGAATGAATGGGAATGAAAGGCCTGATGGGTTCTAAAATTCCAGGTAAATCTTTTGGAAATTCGTAACTTGTAAGGCACTTTATTATAAATTTGTTATAAATTTGATATGATGGATTATTAAGTGTAAGTAGTAAACAATAATGGTAGGCTCCCTCGCCTTAATTTTGTAGGCAGGTTCCTGTCGTTTGAATATGGGAAATAATGAAGAAAAGAAACTAAACACATTCAGTTATATATTGACCAAGAAAATAAACTGAATTCAAACACACGCAAATAGACACACAGGATTTACGTGGTAAAACCTCGATAGAGTGTCAAGGAAACATCCACGGGGCAAGTGATTGGAATCTCTATTAACAATGATTCTCCATTATTACATTTCTTGGGCATTCACTAGTTTTATACCAGCCACCTCCGTTACATAACTAACATTTCGGTATAGAATTGACTAGTTACATTTTACCCAAAATTACATAATTCATTGTCAAACTAACAAACTCCACCTTGACAACAATTTTCCTAATCCCTTTCCCATGACCAAGAGAAGCTAAACACCACCGCAGCTTCTCTACTGTAACTGGCTTTGTGAATATGATCCAGATTTAAACAGGAACGCAATAAAATACAGAGATAACCATATACACAAAGATGCAGCGGAAATAATACTTCATTTCATTAATGGAAAATACTGAAATATGCTTACAACCGGAAATAGAAATAAACCAGCTAGGGCGATGGTAGCTTATCTCTGAGAAGAGATGTGTGGCTACATGCCTCTGAACTGTGTTACAATGAGGCTTGAAGGCTTATTTATTGTTGAGAAACAATGGAAAAACCCTTCACATTCCAAAACCTAACCCTGTAAGATGAAACGCCAAATTGTGGGCCCCGTTTTTGGGTAAGTTGGTACATCAACTTCCCGGGGTCGCGAATTGGTCGTCTTATCTCCGTTTGACGCGCATGATAGCCCATTCGAAAGATCTCTCCGAGGACTACGACGGAAAAGACGATTTTTAGATAGAAAATTCACTTGCGGTAGATTTCCCAAAAAACGTCGTTTAGGGCCTCAAAATGGCTCCGGAAGTTTAGGACCCGAAAAACTGCTAAAAATAGTAAATTGTGCTATAATTAAGGAAACTGAAAGAACTGAAAGAAACACTAGAGGGGATCCACGTGGAATTAGCGGGTGGCCACCAATATCCACCTGGATCAGAATATGTCTGCACAATTCTCTCGCATATGGACCTTTTGAAGAGCTACTTTTCCGCCATCGATCACATATCTCAGAAAATGATACCTTACATCAATGTGCTTCGTTCTGCTGTGATAAGCAGGATTTGTAGCCATGTGAATAGCACTTTGACTGTCACAAAGTACATTCACTTTCTCCTGCGCCCTTCCAATCTCATCGAGCATACCCTTTAACCAGATTGCTTCTTTACTAGCATCTGAAGCAGCTATATATTCAGCTTTGGTAGTGGACAATGCAACTATTTCTTGAATCTTTGACATCCAACTAATTGCTCCACCTACAAGAGTAAAGAAATAACCTGTAGTAGATCTTCTTTTTTCCAAATCACAAGCATAGTCAGCATATACATATCCGCAGATTGATCCTTCACTACCATTAAAGACGATGCAATGGTCACTTGTGCCTCTTAGATATTGAAGCACCCATTTCACTGCTTGCCAATGTTCTTTACCTGGATTTGCCATGAACCTGCTGACAACTCCAACTGCATGTGAAATGTCAGGGCTTGTAGATACCATCGCATACATTAAGTTGCCTACAGCGTTTGCATATGGTACATGAGACATATACTGCTTTTCTTCATCAGCTCTAGGACTCAAAACCGAAGAAAGCTTAAAATGGGAAGCTAGTGGAACATTAACAAGTTTCACATTGTTCATAGAGAACTTTTCCAGTACTTTCTCCACATACTTCTGCTGTGATAACCAAAGCTTACCATTTTTCCTGTCTCTGTGTATCTCCATGCCCAAGATATGTTTTGCTGCTTCCAAGATCCTTCATATCAAATGTCCTAGAGAGTTGAGCCTTTAACCTGTTGATCTCTTCCATGCTTTTGCTTGCAATAAGCATATCGTCAACATACAAAGCTAAGATAATGAATATGCCATTGAAACTTTTGAAGTATACACAATGGTCATACTCACTTCTTATAAAGTTCTGTCTCACCATGAAGGAATCAAACTTCTTGTACCACTGTCTGGGAGACTGCCTCAGACCATACAATGATTTCCTGAGCTTGCAAACTAATATTCTACTGCGACCTTGTACAAAACCTTTTGGTTGTTCCATATATATCTCTTCATTCAAATCACCACGTAGAAAATCTGTTTTAACATCTAACTGTTCTAATTCAAGATTAAGTAACACAGTTAGTGCCAACACAGTACGAATAGAAACAAGTTTTACAACTGGAGAAAAAATCTCATCAAAGTCTATACCTTCAACCTGAGAATACCCTTTTGCTACCAGTCTCGCCTTATACCTTTCGATACTTCCATCAACTTTCAGTTTCAGCTTGAAGACCCATTTACATCCAACAACACTTCTCCCTTCAGGAAGCTCTACAAGATCCCAGGTATTATTCTTGGCTAAGGAGTCCATTTCTTCTTCCATACTGTTTTCCATTTTTCGCTATCTGTATCATCTACTACTTCCTAATAACAAGAAGGTTCCCCATCTTCAGTAATCAAAGCAAAAGTTGAAGCAGAAACATCCATGGGGCAAGGGATTTGAATCTCTATTAACAATGATTCTCCATAATTACATTTCTCGAGCATTCACTAGTTTTATACCAACCACCTCCGTTACATAACTAACATTTCGGTATAGAACTGACTAGTTACATTTTACCCAAAATTACATAATTCGTTGTCAAACTAACAAACTCCACCTTGACAACAATTTTCCTTTCCCTTGTAGACCTTCTTAGAGTGACTGGTTGCTGAACTAGTTTGGAAACTAGCACTGGTTCAGAAGCTTCAACGGCTTCCTTTGTGTCTTCAACACCTTTTTCTCCAGAAGTCTCTCCTTCCTTTTGACTGCCACCGAAAGGTCTAGCCTCCAACTGAACTCGTTGATTTCGCGATACCTGTTCCTGTTCAATTCTTTCAACATTTGATTTTAAAAGAGAGGATTCATCAAATGTTACATCTCTACTAATGACTATCTTCCGCAATGTAGGATCCCACAACCTATATCCTTTCACTGTAGAGTCATACCCAACAAAGACATAACATTTCGACTTTGGATCTAATTTTGAACGCTAATTTTTCGGAATAAGAGAATAAGCATCACAGCCAAATATCCTCAAATATGAATAGCCACAAGACCGACCTATCCAAACTTCTTCAAGAATTTTACAATCAATTGCTACTGAAGGTGATCTATTAACCAAATAACAAGCAGTAGATACTGCTTCTTCCCACAACTCCTTTTGCAAGTTAGCATTGTTGATCATACTTCTGGCTCTTTCCATAACAGTCTGATTCATACGCTCAGCAACACCATTTTGTTGAGGATTATAAACAATAGTTTTGTGTCTAATAATTTCCTCATCCTTACAGTATTGTTCAAATTCAACTAAATTGAACTCACCACCATTGTCAGTTCTTAAACATTTAATATATTTGCCTGTTCTTTTCTCTACCATTGCTTTAAATTGTTTAAAGACATTGAATACATTATCTTTCTTTTTTAGCATAAAGACCCAAACTTTACGGGAGAAATCATCAATAAACGTTAAAAAATATAGAGCACCTCCATTTGACACAACAGGGGATGGTCCCCACAGATCAGAATGAATATAGTCTAAAACATCTTTACTATTATGATTTCCAACTTTAAATCTCTGTTTACACTGTTTTCCATACACACAATGTTTACAGAAATCTAACTTCAAGGATTTCATATTGGGAAGAGATTTACGTTTCATCAGTATCTGAAGACCTTTCTCACTCATATGACCCAATCGCTGATGCCATAGACGAGTACCTGCTTCTTCCTTTTCTGACGCAACCGCTACTTCACTGACTTGAGTACTTCCTTTTAACCTGTGAAGATTTCTGACCTTTTCTGCTTTCATAACCACAAGGGCTCCTTTAAAGACTTTCAAGACGCCATCCTGACCTGTAAACTTATAACCATCTGAATCCAATACTCCCAAAGAAATCAAATTTTTCTTCAAATCAGGTACATGTATAACACTAGTTAATGTTCTAAGTGTGTTATCATACATCTTAATCTTGATATCTCCCATCCCAATAGTCTGACATGACACATTGTTACCCATAAACACAGAACTACCGTTTACATTTTTATACGAAGTAAACCAATTTCTATGTGGGCACATGTGATGCGAAGCACCAGAGTCTAACAGCTAGCTATCTAAACCTCGAGAGACATTACATTCAGGTGAAGTTTCATCTATCATACATAATTCTTCAGCAGATAAAACTTCATCTATCATACCTGAATCGACCTGATTCACTTCCTTCTTCGGGTTTTCAAATTCCTTTCGTTTCCAACAGTCTTTCTTCAAGTGTCCAATTTTATTGCAGTTCCAACATTTTGCCTTACACTTCTTTCCCTTCGATTTCGATCTAGAAGACCCCCTTGGTTTTTTTCCTCTTTCCTTTGAGCGTCCTCTAGTTACCATGGCTTCTGATGCAGCTATTTCAGTACTGGATTTCCTTCGTACTTCTTCAGACATGAGAGCTCCCACAACTGATTCAAACTTCAAAGAATCAATAGTTCTCAAGCTAATTGAAGTTACGAAGTGATCCCATGATTCAGGGAGAGAACACAGAAAGGTTATGGCTTTATCTTCTTCCTGTATTTTAACTTCCATATCTGTTAATTAACACATAAGTGTATTAAAAAAATTCAAATGTTCTACAACGTGTATAACTGTCTTTTCAGATAAATTCTGTTGGTTAATGACTTTGTCATATAGAGTTTTTCCAGTTTTCCCCACAATCCTGAAGTTGTAGTCTCTTCAACAATATTGAAGAGAACTTCATCTGCCAGGCATAACTGGATGGTACTGAGAGCTCGTGCATCCAAGCCCTCCCAGTCTAAAGTAGTCATGGTTGTAGGTTTCTTAGTTGCCCCATCCAATGCCTTGTGCAACCCTTGTTGCACAAGCAGATCCCTAACCTTCAGTTTCCAAAGAGCAAAATTGCTCTTTCCGGTGAATTTCTCCACCTCGAATTTCGCATTCGACATCTTGTCCATTTTCCCTCCTTCCTAGGGTTTCAGTCTTTCTAGGGTTTATATATTTTTTGTTTGTCTTTCTAATTTTTTTTTTTTAAATAGATAATTCCCCAATTCAACAGATTTTTATTTCAAATCCTTTGTTTCCTTTCACCAATTTAATAGAAGAAACCCTTTGTTTTTCCTTCAATTCAAATGAAATCTTTCCTTCAATTTACTCACATCCACCCTTTATTTTCAAAATCTAAAAAACTTTATTTTCACAACTTTCTGATAAAAAAAAAAAAAAAAAAAAATCTTGAGACAAAATTTCTTTCAAAAAATACCCGGATTCAACAACAACTTGATTTAGCCTGTAGAACCTCGTGCCTATCCACTCCACGCAGGTTACTCTTCTGGTGACTCGGCCTGCCTTTAATGGCTCTGGCATGCAAGAACTCTTGAACAACTTTCCTTCATGCGGAGAGCCCGCACCTTCACGCAGCAGAATCTCCCTTCAGAGAATAGACACAGATCCTTTGCTCCAGCACACAGAGACACGCTCTAATATGCAGCAAAAAATGTGCTCTTGTCTCCTCCTTGCAAACCATTACAGGGCCTCCACGTAGGTTCGACACACTCTAATACGCAGCAAAAAACTCGCTTTGGTCTCCTCCTTGCAAACCGTTACAGGGCCTCCACGTAGGTTCTGGGACTGTAGTGGCAGCACACGCAGAGATGGTTGTCACCAGCGTCTCCTCCTTGCATTCACACAGGCAGTTCATGCAGGACCAGGTAGTTCACGCAGGACATAGGGATAGTGCTTTCTCTTTACGCAGGTCTGACACTTCCACACAGGCAGCAGCGCTTCCTCTTCACGTCAGCGTCTGGCACTTCCACGTAGGCAGCAACTCTTCCTCTTCACATCAGCATCTGGCACTTCCACGCAGCAGCACGTAGGGCACTTACAGCCCCATCTCCTCCTTGTCATGCAGAGCACTTAAAATAGGGTTTGGCCTCCCTCAACTCAATGGCTCTGGCTTCCTTGACGGTCCTCGATTTTACACGCAAAGAGCACGACTCTTGTCTAATGCAGAGAGCACTCCTCCTTGTAAACCATTCCACGCAGATACCACCCTCCTCTTGATGGAAATCGTCCCTCCTCAACTTAACTCACACTCTGATACCATTTGTCATTTGAATATAGGAAATAATGAAGAAAAGAAACTAAATGCATTCAGTTATATATTGACCAAGAAAAGAAACTGAATTCAAACACACGCAAATAGACACATAGGATTTACGTGGTAAAACCTCGACAGGGTGTCAAGGAAACATCCACAGGGCAAGTGATTGGAATCTCTATTAATAATGATTCTCCATGATTACATTTCTTGGGAATTCACTAGTTTTATACCAGCCACCTCCATTACATAACTAACATTTCGGCATAGAACTAACTAGTTACATTTTACCCAAAATTACATAATTCATTGTCAAACTAACAGTGCCTGTGTAAGCAGAAAATGATAATGGTATAGTCAGCGTATTCATAATTTTATATCCCGGTGTTGGCACTTCTAACTAGAAATAAGGACTATGAATTTATCCCTGGTGTTGGTGCTTTTAACTAGAAATAGAAATAGGTACCATGAATTTTGGCATGTTAAATTTGAAATTGCATGTCAAAATGACAGGTTTCCTATGTATAAGACACGTGGAAATTTTTTTACAAGCTGTCAAATACGTTATGTATTCAAAATACATTCAGTAAGATGTCAAATTTCATGCCTGCCTCTAGGGCCCACCCTTGTTCGACACCAAAGGAGGAAAGTATTTGGAGCTGGAGGGTTTGGATGGGATCTCCTTTGGTACAAACAACAAAGGACTTGGATTCGGCACTGCTTGATTCACTACCGATGTATGAAAATCTTGAACATGTCCTACCTTGGATGTATCATTGTCCCTCCAGATTTGTCCACCCCCAAACCTTTTAAGGCATTCCACAATAAAGTGAATAGTGTGATGATAACCCAAACATTTGAAGGGGACTGCCCAATAATCTATATGAGGACAAATCTAAAATGACCCCAATAAATATCTAAATTTTCTAGCAAACCACCAAAAAAAATATGCTTCATCAAGAACCCAAGCTACCCTTTTGTCCAAGAACTCTAGAGAGCCCTCATCCACATAGTAATACTTGGCAATCTTATTTGCAACTTCCACAATAACTTGTTTTGGATCAAAGCTCCAATGGGAGCCTGAGTAGTTTTACCCATAGAAATTTTTGTTTAAGGAATTCCTTGGTTGAATCAAAGCCCATGCTCCATTTTTATGGTGAGAGGAAACCATGATATTGCACCCAAGGAGAAGAAATAAACTTTTCAATGACGTCGTCCTTTAGAAAATGAAAACAAAACCAACCATTAAGGAGGACACTCACTTTCGGCTTGTATTCAAGAATTGGTGCCCAGTTCATTTCTGTTAGACAACTAATCCTCAAGATTAAGGTTGGGTTAAGTTTGTGTTTTGGTGAGTAGTTATTAGAGTCTAATAAGACCTGAAAACTGAATCAACGGTTTCATTATGTATTTATATGTAAACATTATACATCATTCATTTAGATCAATCATTAATATACAATTCATTTGGTTTCCAATTGTGTTGTCTTACAGTGGTATCATAGCAGAGGTTAATCTACTCTATCAAATAGAATGAGCCTCTAGTTTTTTGTGGCCATCAAAAGCATTGGGTAGGAGAAGAAATTGACGTAGAAATTGTACTTATCATAAGCTATAGAGCGAAGAGACTCACGTGTGGTTCACTGATGCAAAAAGGAGTGCCTTAACATGGTTCAACTAACATAGAGAGGTTTGCAAATATTTTTGCCGACAAATTGTGTTTTTACCATATGAGACAAAGGTGTCAGAAAGTGAAGGTGAAGACGACGTGAAAAATTTGAAGGACAATTTGTTGGTAACACTACAATACAAATGTCTTGTCATGAGAAATAAACATCGTACCCTTAGCCATTTTTTTTTTTAAATTAGATCTATTTGAGCTCTCTCACACATAAATTTGCTGAAATGTTCCTCGAAAAGAATCATAATTTGATTTGCAAGTTGGGGTTGAGACCAACAATGTCGATGCTTCGACAGAGAAAAAAAAAAAGTCTGGGAAGAAGAGGACTTTTGTAGTAGCAGTTGGAATATGCGATCACACTTCATTCTGATGTGCCTCTGACAAATTTGAAATGGTTCTAGTGAAGGTCTTCCTTGCTTGCCTCGACTTTCGAACTAGACAAGTACTAGTAAAATTTGGTTCTACCACAGAGAATAACATAACTTAAATAAAGGAGAATGAAATTTGACTCTCAAGGGAACATTTTTTATGAATGGCATTAAGCATGAGGGTTCTTTAGTGGTGTGGTTGTGCGGATGCTCAATGTGCAGACGCATAAGTGGATTTCTTCTTGTCATCTTAACCACACAAATTAAATTTTCTTTGATGTGGCTGGTCGGGGATTCCATTTTTAGTAGCATAACGATTGATCTGAAGTCTGATTGTAAAAGCATTGTGAAATTTCTAGTGTGTCTCTCATTGGATGATGATTTGTGGAGTTCCTATTTTACATGCACCAAGATTTTGTTTTTTCATGTGGATCACTGGCTGATGTAGCATTGTCGTGGGATGCCCTGGTTCCAGTTCGAGATATTTAGTGTTTGTAGAGAAACATCCTTGGAATAACCCTTATTTTTAACAAAAAACCAGTTTTGCTAGAGAGCAACACATTCAAATGTCATTTAATGTTAGAATATAGATGTCTGCAAAGAGAAAAAATAAAGGTACATAACCTTTTAAAATTCTTTTCGTGAGTTGAAAGAGTCAAAGAGTGGAAAAGCACTTCCAAGAAAGAAACTTTTATTTTAATATATCATGGATAGTGGAGATTAAACGAATATTTTGAAGTAAGATCATATTTAAAGATATTTGGCATGCTAGAATTGGTATGGCAAGGTTAGAGATGAAGATAATATTTGTGACTAAGAAACATTAAAGTTAAAAGCAACCAAGGTAAACGTAAGTGTGTTATATTAGCTTTCAAGGTTGGCACAAACATTAATGGATATATAAGATTGAGTATTAGTAAAGTTTTTGAAGCATTTTTGTGAAGTGAATAACATTGAGAGTTAATTTTTTAGAAGTAAATTATTTTATTTTGGTGGCATATTTTATATTTGGTTACATATTCAAATGAGCCAGTTTTGCGTTGTAAGTGGAGGTCAACACCTTTTTCAAAGCTGATTCGTTGTTTTCTGATAGTGAGTTGGATAAAATGGTGAGAATTAATTATTCGATATAGTTATTAAATACTCTAATGATTTCTAATGTTCATAATACAATCGAAGTCAGCAAAGACACCCTGTCTGACATTAGAAATTGTTTGCAAAATTCACCAGAGAAGATTGAGTTTCTAAAACTTGAATCTCAATTCCAACGAGATGAACTATACGAATTACAAAAAAAAAATATGAACCTGTTCTTTTCTAGAAAAACAGTTTGTTTGAGCCTGATCATCATTCAGATCAAAGTAATGAAGTGATTTCAAAAGAGAATTTGGATGCATCAGAAAGTAATGTCCAAGCAAGGGTATGCAAGAGTCATTTACATACAATTATGAAATCTACAGTTTCCAAAACCTTTATAAGATCGTGGGAAGAAATTACACATAACTGGTTTGGGATATAATAAGGATGTCTTGGATGTATATTTTCATATTCCTAATTTTTCAAAACCTATAGAATTTCATAGTGTTGAATTTCTATATGGTGTTGTTCCAGAACAAATTGATTGATTCCAACATTGTAATGGAGTTGGAAATGTGAAATATCAATGTTTTGATCTTCACCCGTGTCGGCATTGTGGAAAGATAAATCACCACTGAAACAAATGTTCCAAAAATAAGACTATTGCAAGAGAGAAACTAAACGCAGGATGGGTTTTTTCTTGGGATTGGTCTAAAGAAACCAAGAAGATTTACAGGTCATACCGTAGGATACGTTTGAGAGTATGACCAGCCTTGCAATGATGAAAAATACGTCATCTTCTGCAACAAAGGGGGAATTGTTGATGGTCTACTACAGGTTCAAATATTTGTTAATTGAACCTGAGTTAGTGATCCACAAGTAAGCCTGAGCCACAAACTATACCAGTTAGAGCCAGAGTTGTAGCCAAAAATACTTTAGTTTTTTTTGAATGAGTTGTTTGTGAATGAGCACTTCCAGATTCAAAAATTTTCAAATGAATTATACTCATAGTTTGAGAGTTAGTAGTCACCTTAAAACCACATTTTTGGTTGTTCTAAGAACTATTATGAAGGTTCCAAGGTTGGTGTTGGGTGATTCCTTGAGTTCTCCCACATTAGTTTGTGGTCATCCTTAAAAAGCATTTCTAAGAGACATTCAACTCTTGGCTGAGATGCATTTTTTTCATTTTGAGCTCTCCTTCTTGGACAATGATACATCCCTTCAAATTTAGGGGGGAATGTTAGATAGCTAATCCTTGGGATTAAGGTTGGGTTAGGTTTGTGTTTTGGTGAGTAGTTATTAGAGTCTAAGAAGACCTTGAAACTGAATCAATGATTTCATTATGTATTTATATGTACATATTGTACATCATTTATCGAGATCAATCATTAATATACAATTCATTTGGTTTCCAATTATGTTGTCTTACAATTTTGATCTCGCCTTTCATTCATTTGAGGTCCCGTCATTTTGGTGAATGCCAAATGTCCAACCAAAACGAAAATTCTCTGCTTGAGTTTCACCACACTGTTCTAATAAACATCCACCCTAGAATCAAGATTTTAATACCCTCATCCACTTTGATTGGATTTTCCACCTATTTATGGTCTTCTTCTTAGTAGATAGAGATTTGACTATTGTTTCCAGCCCGACTTCTAGGATCGCCTCCCCAAAAGATTGTCCACCTTTGGCATAATCAAGCAAAGACAAAATAGTTCATCTCCTCTATCCCCCACTCACGTCATTCTCCTTAGTAACAGTTACATTAATCAACTCTTCCAAGTCTTATATGTGGTAAAGAAATAGAGGTTGATGATGAGCCCCAAATTTGGTAGCTTGTTGGGCTCATTTGGCCTAATTATCCTTGTTCAGTCCTTGTTCAATCCTTCATTTTTCATAGATTATGCATTATTTTTCAGTATCTTTATGTCATGTGTACGAATAAGGGTAGTCACTCTTCCTAGGTGGCTAACACGTGCTCATTTCAGGTTTTTTGACACATGTTGGAGCAAAACCGAGCAATCATGGGCTAGAAGACAGCCAAGCTTGAGGTGAGGATTCGTAGGGGGGTTGTCTATGGCATTAAATAGCCCTTCCTCGGGATCTTCACCCCAAACTCCGAGCTCCAAAGGCCACCAAAACCGGATCTAGAAGGCAGCCAAGCAGATTTTGGAAGGGGTTGTCTACTCACAGTTTGGACAGCCAAGTCCCATAGATTTAGGAGGCTAGCTAGGGCCCTCGTGGTGTATAAATGTTAAGGCCTCAGGCTTTGTAAGGGAATTTTGAAACCATTGCATATTTTTCACTACAGTGCTGTTAACTTTACTTTGTTCTCTTGTAGCCATTTTGGCATAACTCTTGACTTATGACTATTTTTTGATAATGAGAAGCAGTCCGATTTTATATCAACTCTGACTTTTCTATAGGAGCCATAGCTCTCAGGGTTGGGCCCAACCTGAGATCCTAGGGCTTCCTTTTTGTATTGTTACCTTTCCTTTATGCATCGTTGTTTTCCTTTTATGCATTTGAAACGTATTTCTGTTGGGCAGATTTAGTTGTGTTGGTTAAATAGGTCACTGTTTATGAATAGAATTGCTTCAGATGTTTAAAATAGATTGGTAGGATAATAACAGGAAAAAAGCTCCAGAAAAGGGTCAACAACACTTTCGGTTTCACCTCATCCTTATTGGATCAGGGGCTGGAATTGAAGTAACCGTGCTGTCCCAACAAAAACACTAGTTTGCTTTACCATGCAATCCTTCGTGTACCGTTTCCATTTGCAGAAGTTGGTTATGCATTTAGATCTCTGAAATGTTTCATTGCACAGTTGATATACATGGTTCTCTTTCAAATAAAGCTGTTGTTCATTTATTTTATTGTCAGTTAGATTAGATTAGCTATAACTTTGAGTATTTACAAGACTTTGTGGATCTAGTTGAATGTACACCATGCAGGGCATCCCTACCACTCTTTTGTCCAGCTAAGCTTCATCAGAGCCATCTGTTCCACCTCCTAGCTAGGTTCCTCGTCTCACATCTATCCTTTTGCCCACGTAACCCTACCTTTTTGTGCAATCATTGGTTCAACCTTCTTTGAGCTAAGTCAGCCTTCTACACCTTCTTACCTCTCCATCCAATAGTCCCTGGATCACTCCAGACCCCTATCCTATCTCCCTATCCATTCATGCATCTTCCCTCACTCACCCATCCTCTAAAATCCAACTTTTAAACATCTTGTAGAACCCCTGCAAACTTCCTGTAGAAGCTCACAAATGAGGTTTCTTGATAGCCAAACTTTGTGAAACTCTCTGGAAGGGTGTTAGCGACTCCTTAGACCCTCTCTGAACCTTCCCAACCTTTTCCAAGCATTTCTCCTCCTTGATCCACCCCTGCACAGTAAAGAACAGTGACAACATATGCATGATGAAACTGACAACTTAATCAAAAATACAAAAAGATGTTTTCTTAGGATAGAGGTAGTCTAGACACATGTATTTCACCTTCATAGAAGTAATGGCATCTCTTTCAGTAGTTTTCATTCTCATCTTTTCATTAGTAGGACTAGCTGGTAGAATTAGGGTTTGCTAGGGTTTGTGCTTTCCCTCATTTTTTCAATCTCTTTTCGCAAATAGATTAGCTTTCTTCGAGTTAGCTTTCATCTATCAACTAAAAAGCTTCTTCTAAGAGCTCATAGAAGTTGGCTTAAGCTCCTAGCGGACTTGTGCCAGCTGACCAAGTGACAGTTACGACAAGAGCTAGTACTTGTGCATACAACATCGTCGCTTCCAAGTTTGTTACGAACTACGAGGTTGATAAAAGTAAAGAAGGGAGTCCTAGGAGTTTCAACATTATTGCTGCAATACTGGAGCCCACCACCTGCTCAAGTATGAGCCACTGTTTTATGTGAGCTTGCTGTTTTGTGGCCTTTCTATACATATCAGTCCTGTACCTCTGTTCTAAACTGCCATCTTTGTAAAATCTTTGTTGTTGAATGAGTTCGTCAAGAGTTAAACATTATACCATACCCTGAATTTCATGAGCCACCTTAATATGCTTTCCAAAATCTATCTACACTGGTCAAAGCACAAGTCTCAAATTAGTTTTATATAGAGTAATTCCTCTTACATTTCTATTCCTAGTATATATGTTCTTTCTTTGTGCATTAATTGAAGTTCAAGGCTTATATGCTAAGTTATAGTGTTACTCCTACAGTAAATTTCGGTTGTATTTATATATCCGTTGAGATTATTGTGAGCACTATATCATCCGGTTCATAGCTGGTTCATAGCTGCTCCAATCTGAGTTTTGTTTGGAATTGACTTCTAGTCTTGTCAAATTTAGGGCTCTGCCATCTAAGCCTATCTATCTATTACCTCTAAGGTAGCCTTGAATTTTTCCTCTGGTAATGGAAAGCATTCCTTTTGAATACAGAAGTGTACCTACGCTGGAAAACACATCTTCAAAGTCTTGAATACTTGTCTGGTTCAATGTTCTATTCTATTTCGATTCATTCCAATTCCAATTCCAATGGAAAATGTGAATCACTAGCCATATATTATAAGCAGAAACTCTAGTACATCATTATTTTGTGTTTGAAGGTCAGTCCATTCAAACTCGACTGACAATTTTATTCTCTACACATTGTATTGAATGTTTGTGTTGACAAGTTGACCATAACCCTAGCTCAGACATCAAGTTGCTGCCTACAAGTGTTGTGCAAGAAGGGCGTTTGTGTGAACCAACGACAGTCATCCTCAGCCTATGCATTGTTAGCTTCATTGAAGCGAACCGCCATTCGTGGCTCTCCAAACCACTTGTCTAAACTGTGATTTGGTGTTGTGTGTCAGACTTGACTTGTGGTGTTGTCTGTCAGGCCTGATTATATCATTTCTCACTCCTCTGTGGTATTACCTCGTTCACACTCTGGTCCCTACCACTTTGGTTCACACTCTAGTATCGGAGCTCCTCCATACCACAGCTCCAATATAAACTGGTGGAAGTGTTAAATTTATAGTGGAACAAAGGAGAACCTGACAATTTTGAGTCAAAAGTTGAAGGGGAGCAACAACTATCTGATCGATAGATGAACAGATATAATGGTCATCTCTTGGAAAAGGTGTGCTGAAGATAGCCAGTGAAAAAGTTAGTCTTTATACACAAAACAATATTTCGGGGGCATAAAAAGTGGTAAGCGGTAATATCATGAGTCAGTCTGATTCCACTCACCATTCGACATGTAGCCACTAGAGGAGAGAGAAAAATCACCTATTTTTGACAGGTAATCGTCATGCAAGTTTTCCTTCCGAAATCACTAAATACTGTCAAATCCTATGAGTGCAAATCTATGGCAGAGGATGGTCATGAAAGTTTGATCGATCACGGAAAGGATATCAACCGTCAGATCGTGGGGTTGAAATCTACTGTGGATAATGAACCTGATAAAGTTAAACCTCGAGAACTGTGCAAAAGCCACAGATTGGTGAAAAGGTAAGTTTACGTGTATTCCAGTATCGGTTGATTGATCGGGTTCTTTGGGAATTAAAATGCATAGTCCTTATATGTGGTGCTCCGTGGTCTTCATATACAAAGAACATCGATATACATTATACCTTTGTGGTCTCTACTTCAAAATTTTGGTATCCATTGAACACTGCTCCATCCACCAAGTCTACGAAGGCTGCTAAACCAGCTACCCCAGTAAAGAAGCCAGCTACAAAGAAGGCTGCTCCAGGTTATATACATTAACGTTGTCCAGATATATATGATGTTGATAAGTTGAACATTGTTGGTATAACGCAGTTTGTAGAGATAGTATAACATTGTTCATTATATTTTTTCAACTACGTTTCCATCATGATAACATTGTATGACATGATATAACACCTAAAGGCCAGCAGGGTTGATAAGTCGATGTGAAATATTTGAAGTTTCTTAACATTGGCATGAGCATTTTAATGTGGAGCATTGAGCATTGCATTAGGAAAACCCCTTGGTGTTCTATTATTCAAAATTGAGTGGGGACGATTGAAATTCCATGGCTTGGAACTACAGTATGCTACTTTGAATGCATTGAAGGCTATTGTGCATAGGTGTTATATGGTGTATGGTAGATGAAATATAGAAGCTAATCTCATTTTTGCTGGGGTCTTCGTATTGCTGGAAAAGAAGATCATGTGGGTTGCAAACTTGTCAAACTGGACATTCTGTTAAGGCAGCAATACTGGGCTTGCTGTGTATAAATTGAGGCACAAGACACTATGAAGTGAGAACATGAGCAAACATCAATGCAAATTAATTCGTGTTGGGAAATTAATTTTTGAAAACCATTATTATTTCTACAAGTGCATTTTTGTTCTGATTGTTTGGAAAATGGATAAAATTGGTGAAGTATTAGAGTTGTTAAATACTGTAATACACTCCACATTTCATGATAAAATGAAATTTAGAAGGAACACTCTATGTGATATTAAAACCTATATGTAGTATACACAAGACAAGATAGAATTTTTGGAGCTTGAATCTTATCTACAACAAGAAGAATTAAAATAGAGGAGTCATCATTTTGAACCTGTTTATGTTCAGAACAATGAAATAGACTCCCATAAGCAATAAGTTGATTCAGATACAGTGCCCAATAAAGCAACAAGGTTACTTACAGATGCAAAAATTCAGTCTGTATTTCCCAAGCCCATCATTAGACCTTGGGAAGAAATTGTTCACAGCAAGCACAGAACAGGTCTTGGATATGACAAGGAGGTTTCCTTTCATATTCCATATTACTCAAATCCCATCTAGTTTTACAGTGCTAGATTTCTTCATGACAGTTCACCTTTAGCTATTCTAGATTTTGCCCCTCTTCCATAGCAACGGGTTGTGAAATGCCAACACTGTGATCGAGTTGGCCATTTGAAAGATCATTGTTTTGATCTTCACCGGTGTAAGCATTGTCATAAAACCAGTCATTCTTTAAACAAATGCTTCAGAAACAAACCTCCTACAAGAACAAAGATTCATCTTAGCAAGATTGCTTCTTGGCAATGGGCATCAACAGCCAAGAAGATATTTCAGTCATATGTATGAACTTGTTCTAGAGTATTGAATAGTCTTACAATTGAGTTTTCTCCACCATCTCACCTTGTATATGACAGGGGGAAATGATGGTCATCTACAAGCTTCAAAGCCACATTAAGCGAGCTTCAGCCACAACCTGCCATACCAGATTCATGGTTGTAGCCAGAGACAAATATGCCCCTGAGCATGCCTTTAGTTTGTGACACCTAATCGAAGAATTAGGGACACTTCCTCTAGCAATAGACTTCACCTTCTTTCCAGTTTTGGAAGATTTCCAGGAATTGCATTAAGCATTCCCAAGTTGTTGGTCATCCTTAAACCATCACAGGTTGAGATTTCCCTTTTCAGGTTGAAGTTCTCCCTTTTATATGGGGTGAGACCTCCCTTTCATGGTTGAAGGTTTCCCTCTTCAAAACATGAGAAGCACTTCCTTTAGCAAAAGACTTGAGCTTCATGCCAAAATTGGCTGAGTTCTCGGAACTACACTAAGCGTTCCAGTGTTGGTGGTCATCCTTAAACCACCAACCTTTATACCAACTTTTTAGAGAACACATTTATCCTAGTGTTGCCATGCATTTTTGCATGTTTTGTATTAAAGCTCTCTTCTTGGACTCATACATAACCCTTTGGATTAAGAGGGGGAATGTTGGACACCTAACCCTCTAAGGGTTAGTGTGGAAGCTGAATAGACTAAGGAAGTCCAAGAGACCTTGGGATGTGGAACCCAACAGTCACACCATGTATTATAAATGTATATCATTTGTTAATAATAGAGGTACTCTCTTGTTTATCTTTAATATTCAGTTGTTGCCATGTGTGTGTTTAACAAAGTTTAATGTAGTTAGATAGGGACATGAGTCATAACTTGGAGGGCAGAAAAACAAAGGTGAGGGTAAAGGACTATTGCAATGTTGAATATGTGGTAAGGAGCGTATCAAGAAGGATTATACATCCTATCAAGATGGTAGGCCTTAGATCTATAGTGCACGAGAAGTGCAAACATTTGGGGATGTTTGACAAATCATTCCTCAAATCTATGTAGCATTACAAAACAAGAAAGCAGATCACTAGGCATCTATTATCGAGGTGGACAGTAAGGTTTGTGATCAAGTTGTTTCTATTTTGATTGATCCTGGATCTAATTATAGTTATGTTAATCCTGACCTAATGGATAAGTGTGGTTTGAATAAATAATTACATATAGAATTTTGGTTAGTGCAATTGGTTACAGGTGCAAAGAAAAGAGTTCACCATTGGGTAAGAGCTTGTGGATTTGAGTTGAATGATATACCTACATCAATGCATCTAAATTTATTAGGTATGGATTTGTTGTATATTCATATTACTAAGGTGGAATATTATGAGAAGGTCTATGAATGCTTTGATGACAATGGAGAACATAGAATCTTGCAAGGTAAGAAAAAGGCAACATTAGTTAGAATGGTTATAGCCATACAGGAAAAACATAGTCACTGGAAAGGGTGTGTGTTATTTGCACTACATATTTCCAGTGATAAATGTGATAGCCCTAGTAAAACTTTATGTAAAATAAATATAATAAGTTCATGGAACACATATTCCAAATTAAATCTTAGGAAAAACATCTTAGTGGGTTCTCATTTGGTTTATTATGGCTAAGGAATTTCACAAACGTAGTGGAGAAGTCTTTGGAAAGGAAAAGAAACATTATTTGGCATGCATTTATGAAAATAGGAGAAAATGAAGGTGAAAGGTCACAGGTTGCATGTTACGATGAAAATGAAGGAAACTAATGGAAAATTGTAGAAAATAGAGGCCTCATAGATAAAAAGGATTTTGAGGATCATTTGGTAAGGTTTTGTCAGTTTATTTTTGGAGCTCTTTATCTTTATTATCCCTCTCTCACACTCTTGGACACTTAAATTTTTATTGGACCACTTCAGTATTGGATCAACGAAAATAAAGAAGGCAAGGGGAAGCAAATATCAAGCAAGGAATAATAGGATCAAGTAGCTACAATGAGGTTATTTGCAAGTATCGTTTTGCATGTGTGATTTCCTTGATATTTTTGGCATGCATGGTTATGCATGTGTGTTCTTGGTACTCTTTATGTCATTGGCATGGGTTTTTACACGTGTGATAGTGATTTTCATCCTAGCCTTGACATTTCTGGATGGCCTTGAGGTGATGGGTTCTCATGTTTTGGTGGAGGTGGATTGTCGGATGGATTCAAAGTTGATTGAGGTGAATCTATGAAACGAATAACATATGGCCTAGTGATCTCTGAACCAAACTGTGGATTGTGACAAATCCATGACATAGTAACCCCTGAACCAGACAATGGGTTGTGGTAAAGATAAATTTTGTGTTGCCTCAATGGACCTATGAATCCTCGATCAATGAATGGAGGGATATACAGTAAATCTTAGAGGTGGGTGCCCTCGATCATGCCTAGGAACCCTTTTTTGGTCAATGGCGGGATATACAGTGAAGCTTGGAGGTTGATGTCTCGATTATGATCTAATTATCCTTGAATCAAACTCTGGATTGCGGTAAAGCCTAGAGACTAGGAGACAGTAAAATTCCTCATGGTGAAGGTGGAGAAATATGTTGGAATTCATGCTCATTCAATTTTGTTTTTATTTATGAGTCCCATATTCATGCTTAGAATATGGCACGGGGGTGACTAGCTGAAAGAAAGATTTGGTTCAACCAATCTATGGTTGGGTGGTTAGTGGAAGTCCCATACATAGTTGGATTTTTCATTCATTAATAAGATTTCCTTCTCCTTTTATTTCATGTGTAAATGTATTGGTTCATATGTGGATTTTATGGTTGTTGCATCCTTATTATTTATTTTGTTTATATGTTGGTTATGATTATGTTTTATGACAGTGATGATGCATGGCTCTCATCATGTTTTGATTTGTAAATGAATGAACCATGAATATATGACCTAATAGATGATAATGCAGCTAATGTGATAAGGTATCAATGCTTCTTGACGATTCTCAGATAAGTATGAGACCTATATGCTTAAATCTGTTGTTATGAACTTTAGAATGCATATTTTTGACATGTTTGATGAAATGTTTGTCATGGTTAATAGGGGTCTAGTCAAGTCCATGTTCAAGTATTTTCATTTGTATCTTTGTTTCAATGTTACTTTTCATTTATGGAAGTTTCATGAAGTTTCAGGTAGTGGCTTGAGACATAGCCCTAAAAAACTGGAATAGAATCTGGGGTTGCTGGATCTTAACTAGTTGAGAAAGGCCCCAGTTGTTTGCATTCCCTTGTTGTGAGAGCGACTAGAGAGCCCCAGTCACATGAATTCCCATTTCATGGGAGCAAATGATTCTCTAGGTTAGTAAGATGTTGGGTTTCCTCAGGGATTGGTCACCTAGTAAGGTTGGTTGGCTCCTAGAGGTTTTGTAGCATGTGTAGAAGGTCAAGTTGGTTTCATTTTGTCGGTTCCAATTCCTTAAATGTACATGGGGAGTTGAATCATATAATAGTAGCCTCTTGTCACATGTTTACCACAGAGGGCCGATTAACTTGGGTAAATGTGAGGGGAGGGTGTTACAGAGTGGTATCAGAGCATGGCTCAACACTTGGAATGAATGGAAGGAATTATTTTCACACATACATGACAATTTCATATTTGTTCTTTAAATTTTTGGAATATGTGCTTGTTGTGTATGCATGGTGGTGGTCATTGTTGTCATTGTGTCACCATGTGGAAGTTGAAGATGTTGTTGTTGGAATGCATTGGTCATGAATGCATGTTGGTCGTATATGCATTTTTATGCATGTCAATGTCTATATGTTGTTATGAATGCATTGTCATGGTTATAATTGTCAAGCATGAGGTCATTGTAATCATTTTAGGTCATAATGATGCTATTGGTATGTTATGATGATGATGTGTTGGTTGAAATAAAGTAGGTGATGCATATCATCAAAGTGAAGTTGCGGCACTAGATTTCTGGGTGAGAGAAGATTGTCATATAGCTTTGCATGTTTGGCATGAAGTATGTGGTTAATGGTTTTTATAAGAATTAGGGTTATATACATGTCTGTCAGTGTACAATTGTTGTGCTTACATGTATGATATATGTTACTTAATTAGAGTGATCATATGTACATGTGTCGATTAGTCATGAAGGATGGTAACTTGTTGTTGTATGTGCGGTCATATGCCTGATGATTATGATCATTGCAATTTAGTTCTTGATGTTATTATGTTTTGTGCTAATTTGGATTGACCTATTGTTGGCATTATGATTCAAGTGTTGTCCTTGATGGCAACTCACTCAGAGGTATGATACGAGTGTTTTCCTTGATGGCAACTCATTCAGATGACAGAGCAGAATACAGCAGGTCAAGAGAGAGGTATACACAAGTTGACTGTGATGAAAGTGCTTATATACGCCAGTTAGCGGAGCAAAAGGCGCATACGTACACACGCAGGTTCAAAGAAGGAAAGGCGCGTACATGTTGGAAACCATGGTTTTGGTCTGTGGTATTTGATCCATGGTATTTTGGTATTGGTCCATGGTATTTGGTTCGAAATGACAACCCCAGGTATTGGGTCCAAGGTATTGGTTCTACATGGTTTTGGACCATGGTATTGAGAGAATCCTAAACCTATATAAGGAGAAGATCATTAGGCCAAGGGTGAAGAGTGAGCATGTGATGAATATCTGATGAAGTGTGAGATCTAGATGCTCGTTATGGGTTGGTGATGCCTTGCTTGATCTGAACCAAGGAGGCACTCATGTGAAGGATGATGAATGATGGATTGGGATCTTAAGGCTTGGAATGATTATCATTATATGGTTTGATTATGGATAGACTAGAGCTATTGACGCATGTTTATTGTATGAATGTCATGATCTAGGTATGACTGATGTTTGGAACAACTGCAATGTTATGAGTAAATATTTGCATATCTGTATGCGAGTTGGCTTGGGTAAAATCACGTATGTATGCAGGTTTGGTTCATCATAGTAGTGTATACATTATATTTGAAGTTGCAGTTGGATCTAGTTATTGTGGCAGACTTCCGTTGTCTGTTCTGGTGACTGTGTTGTTGACAGGTTTTCAGTGTTTCAGTATTGGGTGATTCAGAGAGTGGTGATTCAGATTATGATGGTGTGCTTCATGGATCTAGTATGAAAATTTATGAAACGTGGTCCCTGAAAGAAAAGAGAAGGTTGTAGCCTTTTGTAGACCAGCACCTATGTACTAGTACTTCAGCCAGTACAAGAGCTAAGGGGGTTGTAGCTCCCTTCCAGGAGAGTCTGGAAAACGAGAGAAGGTTGTAACCTTCTACAGGTAGAAGCCTACATACTGGTATAAGACTACACAAGTACATTGCAAAAGAAGTTTCTGATTAAAGGAACATAGAGACAAATTGCAGTAGGTGGTTTTCACCCACATTGGGTTTCCACCTTATATCATGGTGTTCATGTGTATGGCTTATGTGTGATGATCTGTTCTGTTATACTGCTCCTGTTTACTGTTAATATGGTTAATAATGTTTCTGATGCATTCACTAAAGATCAATTAACTGAATCATAAGTTTACTGTATATACGCTAGTTGCATTTAAAATAGTCGCGTATATACACGGATATCCTTAACTGAAGTAGCGTATATGAATCTGGGTATGAAAATGAAAAAGTATCTCATTTGCTAATACTGATTCACCCCACCTCTCAGTATTATTTCCAACAATTGGTATCAGAGCAGGTCGTTTGGTAGAAGCTTGATCGCTTGAAGGAGATCAGTAGAAATGGGAAAGAAAGCGCGTCAAAAGAAGAAGACAAATCAAAGGAACAATGACAGCCTACTAGTGAGTGAAAGTAAGTATTTAGATTCTAAATCACCTTAGATTGAAGATGGACAAGCAAATGTAGCATCAGATAAAATCATAGATCAACAAGATCTACCTAGCAAAAGGGAGAGTGACCTCAAGGAAGAAATTGTCAGCTTAAAAGCTCAGCTGGAATGTGCCTTCAGAGTTCGTCAAATGCTGCAAGTGCTGAATGAAGAACAAGAAAAAGAGATTCACAAATTAAGGCAACAAGTGGAAGAAGGAAGGAAGTTTGAAGAAATATTGAAGAAGAAATGCATGGAAAAGGAAGAACAACACTAGTTTGAGGTAAATATCTTGAAAGATAAATTAGAAGAAAAGGATAAACTCTTATGATTTCAAGATAGTACTAAGATTTTGGATGATATTCTTAGTAGTCAACGGTCTGCTGCTGTCAAAACTAGTCTTGGTTTTCATGAATCTATTGAAGGTGAATCTAGTTCACAAAGTAAGACAAGGAACTTTAATGCAAAATCTAAAATCCCCAACAAGAAGATGAGAGGTCAATCCCATCAGCAACCAAGGAAAGAAATTCCTTAAAGAAAATCTTTTGCTCATAATTATGGAAGTGATAGATGATTATTTCCTCCGATGTATAATGTTGAATGTTATGTATGTCATAATCATGGACATGTTGTAGTTAGATGTAGAAGTAGAATGGTTCAAGACCATCACACAGAAAGACCTTCACGTTCCAGGTACTTCAAAGGATATTGTTTTTCTTTCAATATGTTTGGTCACAAAGATGTTGATTGCTACAGAAGGAATAAGAAACATGTAAGATGTTATGCATGTAACAAGCTTGGAGACATAGCAAAGGAATGTAGGAGAAGAATTTGGGCACCATACCATAAGGAGAAAACATCATCACAGTTGAAAATATGGAAGAAAAAGGAAGTACAACCAGAAAGAGGTGGCATAGCAGAGTACACAGACATGACAGACTTAGAGGAAGCTAAAAATGTGGAACCTCTATGTTCTAAATATCATACACATGTTTCATGAAGGCAAGTCACATATATATGCGAGTTCGACACTGCACAGTCACGTATATGATGTTCTGAAAGAAAGCAAAAGTATGGAAGTCTGATATGGTTCAGTCACTGTTTGATGATAACATGGCACAAGTTCAGGAGGGGCATATACTTAAATAATGCATTGTTGGCATTTTTGATGAGAAGTCTTTGGTGATGATGCTTATGTAGCTAAATGATATATCTTGCTACTTATTGGTTGGCGAAAAGAATGATATTGCAGGTTACAAGATGACAGATGCTTACAGTGTGGATCATATGGTGTATGATAGTTGTTGATAACTATCATGATTGAGTTTAGGTTCTTGAGAGTCATATGATGTATTGTGCTACCCCACTATGCATGGGATGGATAATGTAATGGTTCTTGTTGTTGAGTCATGCATATTTACTTGGTTGTCATTTGTAAACAATTGGTATATCCCCACTTGGTTGGGTGGATGATCCCCACTTGGTTGGGTGATGGATGTATGTATAGAGTCATGTTATGCTTTTGCAGATCGTGCATGTGCTCACGGGGAGCATGGATAGATTGGTACATCTTGGCATATACAAAGGGGGAGCTCAATCGGAGATTTTAGCAGATATTCAGGGGGAGTATGGACAACATATAGAGATCAAAGAAGAGAATACCTTGGTCCGCCCTTTGCCCTTCATGTCAAAGGGGGAGAGTGACTTAGTGTGGTTGTTGCCATCAAGTCCAAAGGGGGAGATTGTTGGCATTATGATTCAAGTGTTGTCCTTGATGGCAACTCACTCAGAGGTATGATACAAGTGTTGTCCTTGATGGCAACTCATTTAGATGACAGAGCATAATGCAGCAGGTCAAGAGAGAGATATACGCAGGTTGAACGTGATGAAAGTGCGTATATACGCGGGTTAGTGGAGCAAAAGGCATGTACACGTACACACACAGGTTCATAGAAGGAAAGGAGCATACATGTTGGAAACCATGGTTTTGGTCTGTGGTATTTGATCCATGGTATTTTGGTATTGGTCCATGGTATTTGGTTCGAAATGACGACCCCAGGTATTGGGTCCGAAGTATTGATTCTACATGGTTTTGGACCATGGTATTGAGAGAAGCCTAAACCTATATAAGGAGAAGATCATTAGGCCAAGGGTGAAGAGTGAGCATGTGATGAATATCTGATGAAGTGTGAGATCTAGATGCTAGTTATGGGTTGGTGATGCCTTGCTTAATCTGAACCAAGGAGGCACTCATGTGAAGGATGATGAATGATGGTTTAGGATCTTAAGGCTTGGAATGATTATCATTATATGGTTTGATTATGGATAGACTAGATCTATTGACGCATGTTTATTGTATGAATGTTATGATCTGGGTATGACTGATGTTTGGAACAGCTGCAACGTTATGAGTAAATATTTGCAGATCTGTATGCGGGTAGGCTTGGGTAAAAGCGCGTATGTACATGGGTTTGTTTCATCATAGTAGCATATACATTATATTTGAAGTTGCAGTTGGATCTGGTTATTGTGGCAGACTTCTGTTGTCTATTCTGGTGACTGTGTTGTTGACAGGTTTTCAATGTTTCAGTATTGGGTGATTCAGATTATGATGGTGTGCTTCATGGATCCAATATGAAAATTTATGAAATGTGGTCCCTGAAAGAAAAGAGAAGATTGTAGCCTTCTATAGGTCAGCACCTACGTACTAGTACTTCAGCTAGTACAAGAGCTAAGGGGCTTGTAGCTCCCTTCCAGGAGAGTCTGGAAAACGAGAGAAGATTGTAGCCTTGTGTAGGTAGAAGCCTACGTATTGGTATAAGACTGCACCAGTACATTGTAAAAGAAGTTTATGATTAAAGGAAGATTGAGACAAATTGTAGTAGGTGGTTTTCA
Organism: Pinus taeda; assembly: GCA_000404065.3. Taxonomy (NCBI): domain Eukaryota; kingdom Viridiplantae; phylum Streptophyta; class Pinopsida; order Pinales; family Pinaceae; genus Pinus; species Pinus taeda. The sequence goes on along the minus strand of APFE030145935.1, from coordinate 33,235 downwards.
CCCACATTGGGTTTCCACCTTATATCATGGTGTTCATGTGTATGGCTTATGTGAGATGATCTATTCTATTATACTGCTCCTGTCTATTGTTAATATGGTTAATAATGTTTCTGATGCATTCACTTAAGATCAATTAACTGAATCATAAGTTTACTATATATACGCTAGTTGCATTTAAAATAGTCGCGTATATACGCATATATCCTTAACTGAAGTAGCGTATATGAATCTGAGTATCAAAATGAAAAAGTGTCTGATTTGCTAATATTGATTCACCCCCCCCTCTCAGTATTATTTCCAACACCTATGCAGATGATTATGGCATTTAGGTATTAGTGAATATATTGTGATATTATGACATATTAATTTAGACTAACTATTCATATGTGACTGTTATGCATGAGTGAAAATTGTTTATGAGTTTAGGATGTAAACATGTTAGCTAGTTATTGTTATGAATATCGTGACCTTATTTATGTTTGAGTTGATGTGTTGTGAATATATATTATGCTAATCTAGATTGATTGTGCGGACAAGATAGCCTTCCATGAAATACATTAAGGTATGATTTTTCTTATGTCATCTACTTGGCACTTGAATGGCTAATTATGTTGTCTATTTGGTGTTTGAGTGTTTGGTCTATATTATGTCATCTATCTATTGTTTGAATGTTTTATTAATTTTATGATATGAGTATGTTTCTATAATATTGAATGAATAAATGATCTTGTTTTAAGATGATCGTGTTAACACAATATGTGCTGAGACATGATATGTACTTGAATGTAAGAGGTTGCTAGTTGTAGCATTGTGATTAATGACTGTGAGTTTTGATTGTGACATGGTTGTTAGTATTAGCAAAGGTTGATTTCAATTAATAAGACATGATGTTTTGATCTTAGGAACATGTGACTCACATGTGTGAGCAGTTGTAGGGCAACATGCTTGGCATTAGCATGACAAGGTAATAGTTGATTTTTCTATCTAACTAAAAACTAGGTGATATGATAACATATAATAAGACTCAATTGCAGCAAGGTGAAAAGGTAAAATAAAATAATTGGGTGATAATTCCTTTGACAATATTTGGGTACCACAATTCCAAACGAATGAATGCTTTGAATACAAGAATTCTTATTAACCTAGATTGTGTCTGACATTATGTGGATATATATTATATTCCTAAACATTTATTTGACAGGTATAAAAGTGGTTTCGAGCTATGGCTAGATCCGTCAAGGGAATTGGAGTCCCTTTAGAGATGGCATGGATGTGTTTAGTTGCAAGGTGATGTGCTTGACACATCAAGGTAAGATAACTGGTATATTTACTTTTACACTAACAGTTACGTGGTTATGGTAGTATGATGCAAGGGATTGCATGGAAAAATAGGTTGTCGTCAAATATTGAAGAAGTCTCATGTTGAACTTTCCCTTGGAGTAATTGGGAACCCATGGGGATTGAGTCATGATGTTTGTTGATAATTTTATGCCTTCATTATTTTGTGATTTATTTCAGCTTGACTATGGGTTTTGATTGTGTCTAGTGCAAGGCCTTGCCACTTTGTTTGTGATGTCCTATTGCTATTGGTTTTCAAGGTTTCTTCTTGTTGGATTTCTTGTTCTTACCTTTTATGCTTTGAATGTCTTCAGAATTGGTTGGGGGAAGAGGAAATTTAGTGGAGCTTATGGAGAGAATAATGAATCCAGTAGGAAATGTACGACTTAGATGAAGTCAGTGCATGTATAAGGTCAGTAAAGGAAAGAGTATGATAGTGGATTGGATTAAATGGGTCCATTGGGATAAATGAACAATGGCAAAAAAACCGTGAGAAAGGTAGTAAGAAAGGTAAAGCAAATGGACTTGAGGTGTCAAATGCCTTAGCTAAGTTGGGAATTGTTGTTCTCAATGTTGTTCATTTATCTTAACCTTAATCTTATGATATATGGTAACTATGTTGTGATCATGATTATGATAATTTCTATATATGTATATATGCATGTATGTGTGTGTCATTATTTGATGGGATCATGATTATTTTATGTTAATTTTATATATGTGTGTGTATGTATTTATGTCATTGTTTGACAAGGTTCTCCAGGGTGATTCTTGTGGAAAAATGATTTCTTATGCAAGTGAATGGCATGAAGAGGTTCTTGGTTTATGAGGATTCAAGTGGGAAGAGTAACTCGAAGATCACACTCACAAATTCCCATTGATAACCTTGCAGACTTTCAGTTTGTTTGATGTACCTAATCTTTGTTCGTGCATCCGATGTTTTCTCTTGTGGATTGAAATTATATAGCAATTCTTCCTTCATTTCTTCCCAAGTAGAGATGTCCTTAGCATCGCCATGGGAAGTATGATCCACTCTCTACATCCACCACATCTTGGCATCCTTCATAAGGAATTGGGTAGCAACCTTTACCTTGGCCTCTTCCGATGCAAGTTCCAATTGTTCAAGGTATTGTTCCATATCCCACAAAAATTTTCCAAGTGTTTTTGTGCCTCTCATTCCATCATATGCATCTTGTTCCTTAAGCTTGATGTGGGCAGCTTCGCCAATCGAACCTTGACCCACTTCCTTCTTTAAAATCACAATTTAGTTCAAAGCTTTAGAAAGACTCTTCCACAATTTTGTGATCTCATCCATGCCTTGGTCCTTCGCAACTTCAAGTTCCTTGGATTCATTCACGGTTTTCTTGTATCTCCATTCAAGATACTCATACGCATCTTGAGGTATGCATAACTCTCTCCCTGCTCAGTGAACTTTTCCATAAGTTTAGCATTCTCTACCTTAAGTGCATCATATTCACGTTTAGCACATCCATTTGGTCCAACATATTGTACATGAAAATTGCCTCAACATTCATGTTGGACTCACCTATTACCTGTGGTTCCTCTCCAACACTTTGCATCATTTTACTCTATGAACATGTTACGACCATAAACTATGCCTTCATTTAGCTTGGCCCTGACGTGTTGCCTTGCCCCTACAAAACTTCCTCAATGTCACACTACAACCAATCACTAAACTTCTCTATGTCACCCACTTCCTTTGGACGGACTATGATACCAAATGTCATGGACCCATGCTAATGACGACTTAAGTCCACCATGGACATTGTGAAGCACTGACTAACTCTTTCATTTCGCCACTACTAAATATTTCCGACTACACCTACTACTAACACTTATTTTATTTTTTGTTCAAGTGTTCTTCATTTAATTATGCAACGGAATTACATTTAACTTCATTTAGCATTCAATGTACGATATCCATACATGTGCAAAGTGACAATAGTGTGATATCTTATAGTAAAGACAACTATGATTTGAGGGGCCAACTCCCCAACAGTTCACCACAATTCTTATAATTCAAATTTTGTAAATATTTTACAAGTATAATCACAATATACAAGTTTGTGGCAGCTACCTAATTTCCCAGCAACTTGTCCACCTGTTATACCCAAGTTGTGCAACCTATTGTTGCTTTGGTGTGAATTCTGCCCAATTGTGTAGCTTGTCGTTTAGCTTTACCACACTTTTTCCCAGTCATGTAGCTCGTTGTGCAACTAGCCCACACTTTTTCCCAATCAGGCAACCTATTGTGCAAATTTCCCACACTTCTACCTAGTCGTGGAAATTTCCCACACTTCTTCCCATTCTTGCAACCTATCGTGCGGCGTGCCCACACTTCTTCCTAGTCGTGCATCCTATCGTTTAACCAACCCATAAACCCCAAATTATTTTCCCAGAACAAAAGACTATCTCACACGTCATGCAGCTCACTAGGAGAGCCTCACCCTCCCTGTTGCCTTCGTTGTTCCTTTCATTGCCCTTAGTGTGAATTCTAATTTTTTGTGGTTTTCCTCTCACTCGAACTTGGTTACCAAACTTTCCCTTGGTCGAATGACCCTTCTCCAATATATATGTATTCCTCACTTGTGGTTGACACCTCTTCGTCTTTTGAGCTGACCTGCCATGTCATTGAATGCCTCATCCAACCTATCGTTGATGGGTGAACACCCTTCATGGATGGGCGCACCCCTAGGATGACCTGTTGATGGGAAGGAGGGCATGCCTTGTTGTAGCATCCACGCTAACCTCCTTCGCTCATCATCGATTCGTTCTTTGTCACACACGTCGTCCCACATTGTCACTCAATGTGTTGCTACCACCCTGCACCCTTTCTTGCCTGTGACGTTTCGGCTGAGTTTCCCTCATCCAGGCACCCCATGGTGCAAGCTGCTACAACATGCATGGGTCCACCAACTTAGTCGCTACTATAAGTCATGTGGGCAGGTGCTCTCCACTTGGTATAGTTAAGCGTGCCTGCTATGCTCGACTTGCCCATTTGATTAAATGCCTCTACACATGTTCGTGGGTGGTCATAGGTGCCCGTTGGCCATAGTGCCAACTCGAGGCCCTGACAGAGATGGTCTCTTTAGCAACAATAAGAAGTGTAGATTTTCATGGATTCATAACCATTCACAATTTGCAGCTTGAGAAAGAAGAAATATACACATAACTTCATCTTGAGGAATTACTATTGAGTTTATTTATTTTTTAAAATTATGGAAGGAGATATTGTAAAAATAAATAAAAAAATCCCAAAGGAACAGATACACTCTTGTGAGTTCCAATTTGTCTCCCAATTTTATCTAGTGTCCATGCAATATATCCAATTTTATAATAGTTGAATCTTCATCTTGTTCATGAAAAGTGATGCGTAATTTAGTCAACTTCCTCATCGACAAGTAAATCAAGATTCAAACAATATGCTAGATTTATAAAGAATCAAAATCATTATCAGAATCTCAAATTAACCTAGTGTATTCTCTTGTACTCATATTAATTTCTAAACATGATCTCGAACGTATAACTTTGGAAATAAAAATGAAAGTTGCAACGTGAATCTAATTTCATTAAGATATTAGGTTTCACATTCTTGCAATGTCTTTGATCTTGGGGGCATATTCTAAAAAATCAAATGGATGGATCATTCAATATCAAACTAACTGATTGGGATCAAAGAAATGGGATATATCTAGCCAGCCTTATTGAAGACAATGGAAGGGTTGGGCTTAACAAGTGGCTAAATAAATTTATTTTCTTATTCTAGATGGTAGGCTACATTTCATTAATTAGTTTTTAATAAATTAAAGATAAAAGGAGACAAAAAAACTTAATTATATTATATAAGATATACACAACGTTTTCTAATTAATTTAAAATGACCTTATTTTGTCAAATACAATATTCTATATATTTTAACAAAATACTATATTTTCTTACTAAAAATATAAAATTATAAAAATAAAAATAAAAACAACCTATACAATAATATTCATAAACTTAATATCATGAAAACCTAACAATTTACCCTATTTTGTATTAAAAGGTTGAGGATAATGCTTCAAGTGTGTAATCTCCGCACTAAATACAAATATTATCATTTAACTAAAAGGAATTTTGAATACCAAACATTTATATTTTAATTATATTTGTTTATAGGGTAGTTTAATCTGGTTATGTTTTTTTTTATCTTATTTCATAATATATTATGCCTAAATGCGGTCCAAGTCAGTAACCTCCACACCAAATACACATATTATCATTTACTCTGTTTACTCAACCTTTCTATTTTAATTATATTTGTTTACTCACCTTTCTATTTAATTAATTGTTTTACTGTATTTATTTTTAATTTAATATATAAATAATTTAAATTTATAATTTGAAAAATATTTATTCAATTTAATCAAAATTATTAAAAAAATTTAATTTAATAATATTTAAAATTAAAAATATAAATATAATTTAAAAATATTAAAAAACTTTAAAAAAATAAAAAAATAAAACAGTTAGGGCAACTTTTATATCATGGCTTTTCTTAGCAAATGAAATTATAATGATTTCCAGTGAACTTTAATAGTCTACAGAATATCAAAAACTTAAAACCAGATCACATAACTTACACAACTTGAAATCACACTCTAAATAACTTAAGTCCACGTTCAGTGGAAACATCTCATCATACCATAAACGGCCATGCCAGGAATATATTATGGCCTTGTAATACACTTCAGCAAAGAAAAAACTGGGCTATCCAAGTTACAACCCTTATTATTATAACGCTATCTAACGGAATACACATCTCTCTATAATCGACGGTATTCTTCTTATTACTATTACACTCGCTATATACATAACACGCTATACTTCCAGCACAAACAAGCGTCGATGCTGTAGCCGGGATCGCCTCATCCCCGACCACCGCTTCCGCCTCCTCCAGGACCGCCGCCGCCTCGCGGACCACCCCCACCTCCGCCTCCTCCAGGACCGCCGCCGCCTCGCGGACCACGCCCACCTCCGCCTCCTCCAGGACCGCCGCCGCCTCGTGGACCACCCCCACGTTCGCCTCCTCCAAGACCACGACCGCCTCCGCCTCCTCCAGGACCTTCGCCGCCTCGCGGACCACCCCCGCCTCCACCTCCTCCAGGACCACTGCCTCTGCCTCCTCCAGGACCGCCGCCGCCTCCTGGACCACTACCACCTCGGCCTACTCAAGGACCGCCGCCGCCTCGTGGACCACCCCCACGTTCGCCTCCTCCAAGACCACGACCGCCTCCGCCTCCTCCAGGACCTTCGCCGCCTCGCGGACCACCCCCGCCTCCACCTCCTCCAGGACCACTGCCTCTGCCTCCTCCAGGACCGCCGCCGCCTC
>APFE030145935.1:15815-26495 GCA_000404065.3 Pinus taeda | reverse complement strand
ACACCAAATACAAATATTATCATTTAAATAAAAAAACTTTGGATACCAAATATTTATATTTTAATTATATTTGCTAAAAGGAACTTTGGATACCAAACATTTATATTTTAATTTAAACCTAATTAACTCAATACTATATAATTAAAAATAAGCAGTACCTTAAAAAGCTAGAAATCGGCTTTCATGTGAAATGGACATAGGTGGAAAGTGCATAAGCTAATCACTTACTTTCATTTCCTTTATGATAATGGAAATGCTATCCAAATTCCCTGCGAACTAATAAAGATGAAGGTGCCATTGCAATAAAGTTCGTTACTTTTGAACTTCCTCATCCGAGAGTCCGGTGGGAAAATTTCCGTGGCCTCAATAAAGATGAGTGTCTCATTGAGAGCTCTTGATTTTGCACTTACATAATCCTGTGTCACCTCTCAGTTAGCGGTGGGTTCTCTGTATAGTTGGACTACAATTGGATTGATCAGTATATCTAGAGACGTGAAGTGCATTTATTCTGCACTCATGGCTTTTCTTAGCAAATGAAATTATAATGATTTCCAGTGAACTTGAATAGTCTACAGAATATCAAAAACTTAAAACCAGATCACATAACTTACACAACTTGAAATCACACTCTAAATAACTTAAGTCCACGTTCAGTGAAAACATCTCATCATACCATAAACGGCCATGCCAGGAATATATTATGGCCTTGTAATACACTTCAGCAAAGAAAAAACTGGGATATCCAAGTTACAACCCTTATTATTATAACGCTATCTAACCGAATACGCATCTCTCTATAATCGACGGTATTCTTCTTATTACTATTACACTCGCTATATACATAACACGCTATACTTCCAGCACAAACAAGCGTCGATACTGTAGCCGGGATCGCCTCATTCCCGACCACCGCTTCCGCCTCCACCAGGACCGCCGCCGCCTCGCGGACCACCCCCACCTCCGCCTCCTCCAGGACCGCCGCCTCTTCGTGGACCACCCCCACGTTCGCCTCCTGCAAGACCGCGACCGCTTCCGCCTCCTCCAGGGCCTCCGCCGCCTCGCTGACCACCCACGCCTCCACCTCCTCCAGGACCACTGCCTCCGCCTCCTCCAGGACCGCCGCCGCCTCGGGGACCACCCCCACCTCCGCCTCCTCCTGGTGGACCACCCCCACGTTCGCCTCCTGCAAGACCGCGACCGCCTCTGCCTCCTCCAGGACCTCCGCCGCCTCCCGGACCACCACCGCCTCGGCCTGCTCCAGGATCGCCGCCTCCCGGAACACCACCACCTCCGCCTCTTCCCGGAGCATCTCGTTCTCTACCGCTGGCGCCATGAACCATTGACGCCTCCACAGAAGAAGGAACGTCGCTCAGCATTGTGAGGCTCAATAAAAGCAAAATGGCGAGCATAATAGAGAAAGACATAGTCATCGTGGCACGATGCAACTCCATTCTTGCAGTGTATAACTCACTACACTTGCTGAAACAACATACCTCAGTAGTTAATTTGAACAAGAGAATGTGAGTAAAATGCATCAGCGCCTGAGCTATTTATAACACTCGTTCAGCCACACTCATCAACCCCATTTTGCTTACTCGAGTAAGGTCTCTTTTAATACCATATATACAGGGTAGGTATCTAAATCGACCCTCTGGTAATAATACTCCTGCGCGCCCTTCAATCCCATTTTGTCTTCTCGAGTAGAATTCCGTGGTTAATAATATATTGTCTTAATAATGGATACGTATCTAAACCTAGCCTGTCTTAAACTATGGGCAATCAAACGGCCTTAAAATATGGGCAATGACGAAGAAAATTAATGAATGGCCAAATATCGTCTACCAACCTCTCTTTCATATATGACGGCCAAATACTGTCTACCAATATCCTATGTGCACATCCTACCAATATCTAGAAACGGTTGTGACTTCCACGTTGGTGATAGACTTTCATTCAATTTATATAAATTTATATAAATCTATATCAACAGAACTAATGGACTTTACGACCCTAGAACCGGTAAGGCAAGCGCAGACATAGATTAGTGTCCGTCTCTTTGCGCAATTATTATACGATGTTACCGTGAGTCTTATAAGTTCTCTGGTTACCCCTAGAGGCGTATATATTTCAATGTAGCTTTCTAAGTTTTAATTATTTTTAAGATTAATGCACAAGATTTTATCTCAACGGAATAATTTTTTCTAAAATTTTTAGGTTGTAAAATTATTTATAGGGTTTAGAATCTTAATCATAGTTTTAATATAAATTTCTTGGATTTAAAATAGTGGTAAATTATGGTTATTTTTCATAAATATTACCTTAGATCAATTACTCTCAACCATAATCATTTATGGTGAACCATAATTTACAAAGACTATCTCAATATAAAATTAATTATGGTAATCCATAATAAAATATAATTAACCATGATTAATTAAATTAATTTAATTAATTATTGAAATAATAATGAATTAAATTAACTGTTGATCTATAGTTTTTATAATATTATTTTTATTATATGATTTAAAGGTCTTCATTTATATTACCAGTCATTCATGACAATACAATATAAAAATATAATATTACAAAAACTACAAGCAATGTTATTAATATAGAGTATTATAAGAGTATTCATAATCATTTTAAAAATAATTATTTATTTATTATTATAACAGTATTGTTTATTAAATTATATGAGCAGCATTATATAATATTATAAATATTAAATAATATTATATAAATGTATATAATAAATTAAATAATAAGTAATAATTATACATTTAATTTTTGGCTCGCATAGGAATGCGATGGTCGTGGATGAAGTCTCAAACAGAACTAGAGACTTGGATTTGAACTTGTCACCTCCCTCATAGCGGGGCTAATAGGACTACCAACCACCCACCACACACACACACACACACACACACACACACACACACACACATATATATATATATAAATTATTATTTTTGTTTATATTAAAAAATGAACCAATAATTATTAATTAAATTCTTGTTTTATACATAATTAATTTTATTTCATGAATTTATTTTTCTTTTTATTTTTGATTATTTTGTTTTTTCTAGGGAGAAATAGATATTTTTCTATTATATATGGAAAATTACATGTTGTAGATGCCTGTGGCATATGATATAAGTGCGACCGTAGTCATCAAAGAGTATATAAGTCTGTACATATTACTCATATAAGGTGGAACTTCAAAGTTCAATAAATGTTTATATAAAAATATTACAAAATTTCAAAAAAATTTGTTATAGATCTTCTATTGGCTGGTGCATCAAAAAGTTTATTATAAATTAGGGCCTATCGGCCCTTTGTTGCAATTGTTCTATGTAAGGTCTATGATAGTATTGATAGCCCTATCCCTGTCTTTGTTCCTGAATTAGCCATTCATCCCTAGGTTGATGCACGACCTCTTTTGAAAGTTGATCCGCAGTTTGTTTGCGCTCCCTGTAAATAAGTATACATCTAATTTGATCAAATTGTGATTTTAAAAACAATGCATCATCCAAAATGTTCCAAAGTGAATGAACATAGCATGCAGATGTGCAATTGAACCAATTTATGACAATCTTAGAATCCCCAAAGATCTGTAAGTGTCTACAATTTTGGTTTAATGCAAAATATAAAAGATGGCGAAGTAAGATGAGCTCGACATAATTGTTTGTGCCCACACCTAGGCCCATGTGAATGTGGAAAAAATGGGAATCGGTTAGGTGGAGTAAGAGTGCCCCCCCACAACCATGGTCTTGATTTGAACCATCAAAATATGCCCAGGGGTGATCGTGATCAATAACTTCAGGGGTAATAGATAGGGTCGAGGTGGGTTGGTCATCCTCCAGGATTTCATTGTAGTAGTAACATATACTCGAAATAATCAGAGGCCACTTGATTTGCATGTTTTTTAAAATGATTTTGTTCCTACATAGCAAGATATTCAAACAAAGGATCAAAGGGAGATGAGAATTTTCATAGTGGGAGATGCATTACACCAATTGTTCCATGCTTCCTTGATGTAGTTCCCTTCCCATCTATGAGTAATATTTAACAAGGATAGAATATGCTCCCATATTTGTCATGTGGCAGTGCAAGATAGAAATAAATGATCATGTGTTTCCTCCTTCCAACGACAAATAACACACCAATATGGGTCATGAAAAGATATTTTCATGAGGTTGGAGCATGTGGGTATCTTATTCATGATCGTGTTCCACATGAATAGGCGAGTGCAGGGTGGTGCCTTGAGTTTCCATATCATGCGCCACCAATTTTCCAGAACATTGGGCTTATGTGTAGCGTGGATTATGGGGTATCCCTCTTTGGGTGTGTATGCTCCATGTTGCCCAAATCAATTCATCCTTGTTGTCCCTAATTCTCACATGAGATTCTGATAATGCATTTGTATATTGAGTCCACTCCTGAGTCCACAGTTCGGGGATGCAGAGAATTGATGTAGACTTCCATGCACGTTGAAAAATAGTTGGATTCAGTTGATTCACAATATGATCCATTGTGATGATGCCTTAGTTGTTAAGAAAATGAAATCAGATTCGAGGGGAGTTGGTACAAATTTCTGCAACCAGTCCATGGGTCGACCCGAATGCAAACCGCAAAACCATTGCAGATTCACCAAGTTATTCCACTCTGGATGGTGGGGAGATTTTGTAAGACAACTTTCTAGATGACAGATATTCCATGTTTTTTACAAGAAGGTAATTGAACCCAATCCATGATATTCTGAGGCCAAATATATTTATAAGTGACGACTTCAGTCCATAAGCTCTTTGTCTTTAGGAGAAGCTAGCCCAATTTGGCCACCAATGCATGTGCAAAGGCTAGTAGGTCTTTGTGACCCGATCCCCCCCATTTTTTAGGCACAACAATGTGGCTCCATTTGATCCAGGCAAAGGGTTTACCATCCTTATGCCCCTTCCAAAGGAAATTGCAGCAAATCCTTTGTATTCTGGATAGAATACCTTGAGGAATCCAGGCAAGTGACATCCAGTAAACTGGGGTGGCTTCAAGAATAGATTTAATAAGCACCAAATGCCCTGCCCTAGATAAGAATCGATGGCTCCAGTTATTCATCTTTTTTTCCACCTTGGTCACCAACCAGGTCCAGTCTGCAATTTTGTATCCATGTGATTTTATGCGAAAGCCCATGTATTTTAGTCCATCCTCCAGCTATAGTATCTAGAAGGGAAAATTTTGGTATGCATGATGATGTTCCTGTGCAGAACATGCCAAAAAGGTAATGGTGGATTTTAGTCGATTGATTTCCATCCCCGTTGTTGTGAAAAATAATCACATAACATCAGATAGAGCATTGAAGTCATGAATGCCTCCATTGAGGAATATAAGACCATCATCCACGAACAGGAGGTGAGAAAGGATGCATTGGTTCGTGATCTTGAGACTTTGTATTCTCCTAGCCCTTTTTCAAAGGAAATAAGCCTGCTTAATCCTTCCATGAATAATAGGAAGAGAAGATGGGAGAGTGGACATCTGTGTCTGAGTCCCCTCTCTACATGGAAGAAGTGGGAAGTAGAGCCATTAATGAGGACACTGAAAGAGATAGATGTTATGCAGCACATGATCCATCAGATGAAGGGGATACGAAACCCAAGGTGTGTTAATAACATCTTGATGTAGAGCCAACTGACACGGCCAAAAGACTTTGAAAGATCAATTTTGAGTATGGCTCCTTTCAGGTTCTTCAACTTGATGGAGTGGAGGGATTCCTGTGTAGTACCAATGGCTTCGTGTATCTGACGATTGTGGAGAAAGGAAAATTGTTCAGAGGATATATTATCAGAGAGGATCAACTTTATATGGTTTGTAATGATCTTGGCAATGATTTTGCACAGACAGTTGTAGAGAGAGATGGGCCTGAAATCAATAAAGGACTCTAGGGAGTCCACCTTAGGAATCAAGGCAACAAAAGTAGTGTTGATGGCATCATACAATCTCCCTGTAGATCTGCATTCCTCAATAACATTAAGAAGGTCTGGACCAATGGTTTCAAAGAAGGATAGGTAGAATTCCACTGACCATCCATCCAACCCCGGGATTTTGTCCTTCTTGAACCATTTCAATGTGCTCTCCAATTCTCCCATAGATACAGGTTTGATAAGATCCTCAACTAAGTTTGGCTCTAGAAATCTGGGGAGATGTCCAACAACTCAAATGGTTTCTGCAAGTGATGCTCTGGGGGGGGCTTTGAAGAGCTGTTGGAAGTGAGTATTCCCCATATGTGTCAACTGATGAAATGTATGTGCTGGTTACCTGTGTTCATTCAGAATCTGCCATATAGTGTTGTTGACCCACCTCCCCTTGGAAAAATTATGGAAGAATTTTGTGTTGTCATCCCCTGCTTGAAGCCAAATAGCTCTACTTCTGAGTCTCCATGTCTCTTCCCATTCCAGCAAAATCTTGGATCTTTGTGCCTCCAACTCCATTAATGTAGCCTTTGCTTCAATGGAAGAGTGCCCCCTGCCTTGGTCATTAGTCGGCTCATCAATTTGGCATTCAATGTCATAGAGAGTCTGATCATCCCCATATTTTTTGGCTTTAGCCCAATTTATGGAGAGTCTTTTAAGATTCACTAGGTTTTAACAGAATCCCTTTGTCACACAGTGATCATTTGAAGGTGGGTGGCTTCTCCAATACTCAGTAACTAATCTATGATAATCTGAGTCCTTTAGCCAGGTCAAATTGAATTTGAAAGGAGCCTTGGGCTTTTGTGCTGGTCCATCCAGTTCTAGATAGATGGGGGAGTGATATGAGATCCCACCAAACCCCACCCACTACCTGTAATTCATGAAGGAAGCTAACAACTCTTCTTTAATGAGAAATCTATCCAATTTTCTTCCTAATGCCACATCTCCAATCCTTTTGTTATGCCAAGTAGGCATCTCTCTATTCATAGGGATATCACTAAGGTGATTTTGTTCCAATAATAGATCCAGTTGATTAGAGAGGGGATCCAACTGGGAGTGATGACCCCAGGATTCTTCATGGCCAATGTTGAAATTAAGGTCTCATCCCAATATGGTGATGTTGTTGATCAGAGAGATCCCTAATAGATTATTCCAGAATTCCAAACTATTATGATTAGGTGCATATATATTGACAATGCAGATATTCTTGCCCATATCAGAGGAGAAAATGTCCATTCCCATGAACCCATGGCCACCCCAAGTAGAGATAGGTTTAATGCTACGGGAATTGTAACCTAGAGAAATACCCCCCAATCGCCCACTGACATCTAATGTGTGAAAGCCCCAACCTGGCATCAAAGAGCGCAGAATCCAGATAATTTGCTCAGTCAAACCTAAGGTCTCTTGTAGAAAGATAATGTCACAAGGCTTAGAGTCCAAGAGCCTCTTGAGAGCTAGTTTTTTAGAGGGACTATCTAAACCCATACAATTAAAAGATAACCACTTCATGGGGGAATTGAAGCTAGGATATCATTTTCTCTAAGTACCCTGTCAATAGTGTTATGTCTGCCATGGGCCACATTGACCCTTGCAAGCATGATGGCTTTAGAAATCATAGAAGGACACCCCCAAGTGGGTTTGGTCTCCACAATCAAAGATGATATTCCTAAACCAATCGACTCAGGAAGAGCAGGGGTTCGGGATCGGAGGTTATATGAATGAGATCCTAAAGAAGTGGAAGGCTCAGATGGAATGGAAGGCCCCGATGTTAGAAAATTATATATTAAAGAGCAATGGAACACATAAAATATTGCAGAAATATAAACACAGAAAATGCATAAAACAAGAGAGATAAAGATATATGTGGTTCAACTATTTTGGGCTACGTCCACCCCGAATAGCCAGGCCTTCCTTTCTATTGTCCAGCAAAATGAAGAGACACAACCTACAGTGGAGCTGCTGTAATATCCTTTGTTTTCTCTCACAGTCTCACCACTCTGCTTCTCACTCAGAGAATACACATATATTACATAGACTCAATACAATGCCCTCATACAAAGAGAGGGGTTGCCTTCTAGGTAAAAAAACCCTAAACTAAACATAAATTCTACAGCTAGATCCTCTGCCTAATGAACGACCCAGATTGACTAGAAATTACTATAATTTTACAAGGAAAATTTACATCTATTTTTAGCTTCGGGGGTGCTGCCCCCGAACCCCCGAACCCCTGCGGGGGCACAAATCCCCCCCGCACCCCCCCCACGTGGAGGGGTGTACAAACTTCCTGTGGTATACATCGGGCTGAACAAAGACCTCTAACAATCATGCTCCATACTCAACAATCTCCCACTTGGAGAATGATTGTTGCAACTCCACTGCCACTTCATTTACTAGAAAATGACTCCTCTTTGGACCTGGGTGTTTCTCATCTTCATCGTCATCATTGAAGACATATTGAAACTGAGCTTATTCTCAGTTTCTCCCTAATTACAACTTTTGTTAGCATATCTGCAGGATTCTGGCTAGTGTGTATCTTTTCCATATTCAATTCTCCATTTCCCAACACCGATCGTACGAAATGGTACTTGAGCTGTATGTGTTTAGTCCTAGAGTGACATGTTGAGCTCTTTGCAAGATGAATTCCACTTTGGCTATCACCGTATAGCATGCCCATATCATGCTCTTTACCCATTTAACCCATAAACCTTTGTAACCAAATCATTTCTTTACTAGCCTCTGTAGCAGCAACATACTCTGCTTCTGTTGTTGAAAGTGCAACAACACTTTGGATTTTTGAAACCCAACTGACAGTTGTTCAACCAACAGTGAATACATATCCTGTAGTGCTCCTCCTGTTATCTCTGTCACCTACCATATCTGCATCAACATATCCCTGTAGAGAAATGTTTGAACCACCAAAGCATAATGCCTGATCTGCGGTACCTTTCAAATATCTTAGAATCCATTTCACTGCCATCCAATGTTCCTTTCCTGGATTATTCATGTACCTGCTTACAACTCCCACTGCATGTGCAATATCAGGCCTTGTGCAGACCATTGCATACATTAAGCTTCCAACTGCTGATGCATATGGAACTTTAGACATATAATCCATGTATTCTTAGGTATTTGGGCACATTTCCTTACTAAGTTTGAAATGGCTAGAAAAAGGTGTACTCACTGGTTTTGCATTGTGCATATTAAATCTTTTCAACACCTTTTGTATGTACTCATTCTGAGACAACGTTAATTTACGATTTTTCCTGTTTCTAGTTATTCTCATACTAAGGATTTGTTTTGTAGCTCCCAAATCCTTCATTGCAAATGAATTTGCCAATTTTATTTTGAGCACATTTATTTCCTGCATTTGAGACCCTACAACAAGCATGTCATCTACATACAATAACAATATAATATAGCTGCCATCATTTTGCTTTTTCAAATAAACACAATGATTAGAGTGACATCTAGTATAACCTTGTTTAGACATAAACTTGTCAAATTTTAGATACCACTACCTTGGAGCATGTTTTAAGCCATACAAGCTCTTCTTCAACCTACACACTAGTTTTTCCTTCCCTTTCACTTCATATCCTTGTGGCTACTGCATATATATCTCTTCCTCCAAATCCCCATGGAGAAAGGCTATCTTTACATCTAACTACTCAAGATGCAAATATTCAACTGCTACTAGACTTAAAATAGTTCTGATTGAAGTCATTTTAACAACAGGAGAAAATATTTCATCAAAATAAATACCTTTCTTCTGTGCAAACCCCTCCACCACAAGTCTAGCTTTGTACCTCTGTTTTCCTCCATCTTCTTCCTTCAGCCTATAAACCCATTTATTCTTCAATGTAGTTTCACCTGCAGGCAACCTGACTAAGTCCCAATTCTGGTTATGCGTTAAGGAGTCCCACTTCTTATTGCTTTCAACCTGCATTGCTTCTCCATAACATTCGGGTTCACCAGAATCAGTCAACAATAAATAATATAATGAAGGAGAGTATTGTTCAGGGGGTTTACTTATCCTCGTAGATCTTCTAACACCACTTTCAGGTGTTTCGGGTGCCTTTTCCTGTTGCGGTGGTTGTTGTTGTTGTGGTTGTTGATTATTATTATTTTCGGGAACCTTTACTTTTTCAGTGATTCCATCAAGAACTGCGTATTCCTTGTTTTCTTTTTCCTATTTCTTTTCCTGTAACTAATTCTTATACAAGACATTTCATTGAATATTACATCTCTGCTCCTAATGATTTTGTGATTTTCATAATCATATAAGCGATAACCAAAATCATTAGCACCATATGTAGTAAAGGTACATTTCTTTGACTTTGCCTCAAGATTTGTTCTATTTTCTTTATCAATATGGACAAAGGCCTCACAACCAAAAGGCTTTAAAAAACAGTAGTTTATCTTTTTACTTTTCCATGCTTCCTCTGGAACACCACCATCCAAGGAACTTGAAGGCCTTCTTTTTATTAGATAAACAATAATATCTACAACATCTACCCAAAACTATAAAGGCAATCCTGCATGCAATCTCATGCACCTTGCACACTACATGATTGTTCTGTTCATCCTTTCTGACACACCATTTTCTTGTGGTGTTCTTGGAACTGTCTTCTCTCTACAAATTCCATGCTCTGAACAATACCTATCAAACTCTTTGCTGCAATATTCACCTCCATTATCTGATCTAAGACACTTTCCTGTCTCA
>APFE030145935.1:0-15795 GCA_000404065.3 Pinus taeda | reverse complement strand
CTGAGCATGTCCCCATACATCTGTATGCACAAGCTCTAATTTTTCGCTCTTCTTTTCTTTCCCAACTCTGAGAAATCTGACTCTCTTCTGTTTTCCATAAATGCAATTCTCATAGAAGTCCAAATCAACATTCTTTAAACCTGGCAACAAATTCCTTGAGTGAAGAATCTTCATTTCCTTTTCACTCATGTGTCCTAGCCTATGATTCCATAATTCTGCATCCGCTCCTTTGGAAGTTAAAGCATTTACAGAGTTAAAAATACCATTGCATAAATACAATATACCAACCTTTTCACCATTTGCTATTACCAGGGCTCCTTTGGTGACCTTCCAAGCCTTATCTATAAAATTTGTCACACAACCTTCACCGCCTAACTGCCCTGTTGAAATCAAAATTTTCTTTAGATATGGAACATGCATTACCTCCTTTAGTAGCCATTGGTTTCCATTTTGTTGTTTTACAAGAAACTCACCCATTCCAATAATTTTATAGGACTTATCATCACCCAAATGAACTTGTCCAAAATCTCCTTAAACATAGTCATGAAAGTATTTCTTATCAAGTGTGGCATGGAATGAGGCCCCTGAATCTACCACCCAGGAATCAATAATATTTTCGAAAGAAAGAATCAAAGAATCTTTTAACACCTCACCTGTCACATTTTCTTCATGATTGTTTTCTTGCTATGTATCTCCTTCTTTTCCCTTCTGAGATCTATAGTATTTCTTTAAGTGTCCTTTCCTTCCGCATTTCTAGCACACTATCCCTGATCTGGAATTAGATCTCCCTTTCCTTGATTTACTGTGATATCCTAAGCTCTTTCCTCTTTCCATTTTTCTTCCCCTAGACTCTGCACTCGAAGCATTACTCGATGTCTCACCGGAGCTTTTCCATCACATTTACTCGCAAAGGATAGCGGCGACAACATCATCAAACTTTAAAGTACTAGATCCAAAAACCGAGTTACTAATGGTCATTACTAAACCATTTCAACTTTCTGGTAATGAGCACAAGTATAACATAGCTCTAACTTCATCATGAAAGTTTACCCCTATAGAACATAACTAACTTGTAATAATATTAAAATCATTTAAATTGTTTGCAACAGATCCACCTTCTGACATCTTCATATTAAATAACCATTTCATAAGAAATACCTTGTTTGAGGCCGAGGGTTTTTCATATAGTTTCTCCAATGTCTTAATCAAACCCTCTGTCGTTGTTTCCTTCGAAATTTTGAAGGTAACCGATGCTGCGAGGCACAACCGTACTATTCCAAGTCCCTTCCTATTGAGAAGGTTCCATTCTTCATCTCTCATACCCATTGGCATCTTTGTTTTTCCACCCAATGGTAGGTATATATCTTTCTGATACAAATAATCTTCCATCTACATATTCCACAGCGAGAATTTTGGCCATTAAATTTCTCGACCCTAAACTTACCGTCTTCCTCTATTGCTCCCACTCGAACGAGGAACCCTTCTTTCCTGCAAGTTTATCAGCCAAATAGACCTTCGACTCCGATAGTTGTTAGAAAATTATATGTTACGGAGCAATAGAACACATAAAATATTGCAAAAATATAAACACAGAAAATGCATAAAACAAGAGAGACACAAATATATGTGGTTCACCCAGTTTGGGCTACGTCCACCCCAAACAACCAGTCCTTCCTTTTTATTATCCAGAAAAATGAAGAGACACAACCTACAGTAGATCCACTGGAATATCCTCTATTTTTTCTCACAGTCCCACCACTCTGCTTCTCGCTCGGAGAATACACATATATTACACAGACTCAATACAATGCCCTCATACAAAGAGAGGGGTTGCATTCTAGGGCAAAAAACCCTAAACTAAACATAAGTTCTACCATCAGATCATCCGCCTAATCAACGGCCCAGATTGACTAGAAATTACTATACTTTTTACAAGGCAATTTTACATCCTTTTTTAGCTTCAGGGGCGCTGCCCCCGAACCCCCGCCAGGGGACTGCTAGCCCCTGGACCCCCGCATGGGGAATAAGTACCCCCCACATGGAGGGGTGTACAAACTTCCTGGGGTATACATCCGGTTGAAACAAAGACCTCTAAGAAATCATGCTCCATACTCAACACCCAAGCTATAGACAACAGGGGGTGGTGGAATAGATAGGCGGCAGGGGATCTAGCGAATAGTTGATGGGGGTGGAGATCATACAAGGGATGGATGAAAATGCAAATAGAGAATGAAAATATTACCAAAATGCAAAATAGAGGATTAGAGAGGAGGAGATGTACCCATGGAAGGAGTAGTCACTGCAACAATTCGGGATCTCATCATCGGCAGGGATATAGGTGGAACTTGGACAGTACAAGTCAGCCGAGTTGAGTTCCCCTCCACATCCTTCGGACTAGCAGAGCATGAAGGCTTATCTTCAACTTGTGAATCATTTAGTTACATATGTTATTTTCCTTTTGTTATAGGAGGAGATGATGGCGAAACAAGAGGACATTCCTTATACAGGTGCCCTAACTTGTGACATCTTCGGCATCTGAAGGGAACCCCCTCATAGTCAACAATTTGCTTGCGAGAAAAATTTCTCTGGTGAGGGGTGATCTTCTCCTCCAATCATTCCTTAGTATCTAGATGGACTAGGATTCACGCCATGGACTTGTTTCCTAAAGATTCATATGTCTTATCATGATCTAGATAAGTGCCCAAATCCTTTCTAATGTGAATGAACACATCCTTCAACTAGAAGTGTAGTGGAAACCCAAGTAGACATACCCAAATCGGCCCTGCACCAAGCTGCTCCCTTTTTGGGTTGAAAAGGGGGCTCCATTTTTTTAGCAACATCGGATCAAGTTCAATACGCCAATATAGGGATAGAATCCACTCTGTATATTCCTCCCTCTGGAAGCTGAGAGCAAACCACCTGTGAGTGAGATAAGTAATCAAGGGAAATTCTTTAAGAAGGGATCCACATATTTCCATAGTTCAGAGCTGAAGATGCTCTGTTGTGTATTTTCAACCTCAGACTCATCCCACCAAAATCCTGTTGGCCATATACACTACCTCTCCCATCGTGAGATCTTCCCCCAGCAAGAGGTTGATGTCCTTGTCTGACGGCTTAACGCACTTCCCTTTCTTTACCTTGTTGGACCTAGGAGCCATCGGGTGGTCCCAAAAGGGACCCCTACTACCGTAATATGCCACCTATAGAGATAGAGAAGAACTCTTGGGGTTAGGTACAAGTATACTGAAGCAACTCGAGGGTTTGGGGAAGCTCATTAGGGGACAGTTAGGGTTAGGGATTGGATTGTTAGTCGGAGTAGTGAAATCGGGGGAGATGAGCCTAGACAGATAGATTCTAATGGACGAGGGGGTTTCGGATGGAGCGGAAGGGTGAGGGAAATCAGGAAGAGGAGATTCAAAGGATGGAGAGGGAGGGATACATGTCGCGATGAGGTTGAGAGTAGCATGTGAAAGCGGGGGATAGTCCAAACTCAAAGATGCATCCAAAGCAGCTGATTTTGACAAGTAGGGCATAGATGGCCCACGGAGGTCTGTGATGGTGTGTGGGCGTGTCCAAATCTCCTTGTAGGGATTTGGTTCAGCTGAATAGTCGATAGCTTCCGAGTTCATTTTGGTAGCAGTGAACGGGGTCAATAGAACAGTAATGGTCAATCAGCAAGGAAGGAGGTTGTCTGCACATTGCAACGGTGAAGAAAATCTACAAGTAAGTAATGAAAGAGGGGAGATACCAATAGTCGAAGGTCCGATGAGGGCTTACCCTAGCCACTGAGGCGCTGCAGCACGAAGAATCGATGCCATCCCAGCCAATCTATCAACCCTATCTTGTTATCTGGGGTAGCATCCTTATTATTTTGTTATTATTACTGTTATTTATTTTATTTTATTTATTTCATTTTATTTTCCTAATTGTTATTTTCTCTCACCTTTGACCCACTCTTTTAGCTTGTAGGAATTTTCTCATTTTTATTCCCCTTAATATTATTGACCTTAAATTTTAACTTGGGATGTTTTTATTTTGTTTTATTTTATTTATTTCCTAATGGTTATTTTCTTTAACCCAATCATTTTTTTAATTAGTTTTTTAGTGGCTTTTTTCTCTAACTTTTGACCTAATCTTTGAGCTTGTAAGAATTCTCTCCCCTTTTTATCAAATTATCTTCATCTAATCGTCCTAGGGACAAACCACATTAGTTGGTTCAAAAAATTTAAATGTTCTATATGATAGATCTGGAAAACAAATCTAACTAAATCTCCTCACAAAGGCCTCCATTCAAATATTACTAAAATTATTATATTAATCTATTATTTTATTTTATTTTATAGTAATATTCATTTCTTTTTCTCTCAAATATATTGATTCCCTTTTCTTTTCAACACAATTATATCATGTTATAATGTGAAAAAAAAAAACTCAAAAAACATGTTTTGAATAACCAAATAAAATATGTTAATTGCTTTATTTTTTTTAAATAATAGAATTATATTATAAAATAATATGCAAAAATTAAATAAAACATTATGTAAATTCTAAAATGGAAAATTTTCGAAATGTTCAATGAAGAAGCATATTTTTGGTTTAACAGAAAAAAATGAAATATAAATAAACAATAATTATAATTATAATTATTATCTGAAAAAATTATTTTTAGTATTTAAGATTTCAAAAAAATATATATGATAAAACTTAATATTTGTAAAAATTGTGTTAAAGGAAAGTAAGTGTAGAGTAATAGTTGAACTCTGTAGAAATTAAGTTTTTTTGGAAATGGGGTCGGGTCTAATAATTTTGTTGAAGCATATGCTCTCTATCAAGACATTCTTCTCATTTTGTGTTATGTTCATCCTCGCCATATGATTATCTTTGGAGACTCTTTGATCCTCATCTTCCATATGTGTAAAAAGACTCACGAAAACTTTGAATGGAATCCATCCCTTCTAGAATCGGAGATTTGACCAACTCGATGGAGTGTCACATTGAATGGTTTCATATTCAAATAATTAACAAAGTGTGGTGGACAATCAAGCCAACATGGCCATCCACCTCAAAGAAAAATGAATTGTTCTTTTAATGACCATTATGGCTTTGTGTCAATTGCATGACATGTTTCAACCCTAAAGTGTCATCCTCAAAGGATCCTTCAAGAGGAAAAATGCCATATTAAGTTCACATGTGAGGCACAACCCATGAAACACTCCCACTCCCTTGGCACTCATTTCGACCCTATGATAGCACTAAGGATAATAAACTCATTAATCTTGTCACACACATCTGTGGTGAGATTTCTCCCCGCATTGTTCCTCGGTAGAAACAGTTCATCATGCAGTTTGATGGCCTTTCATCAAGGTCATTTATGAAGCAAGTGTTGTTTACTCTTTCTCTAGCTGTCATTAGGCCTTAGGCCCTAATTTTCTCATAACTATCATCGCTTCCTCAATGTTGGTTGGAAGAATCAATGGATTTCAATAAGTTAAGCCATACTTTATCTCAACTATGAAAACATAGAGATGCTCTGCGAGAAATCCAATCCAAAATTGCAACAATTAATTAAGGGTTTGATACTTATTGAAAAATAAATAAATCAATAAAAGGTTCAGTACTTTGGACACAATAGGTGAGGTGAATGAACTCAATGGAGAGATTTGGTTACCTGCTCATCTCCATTTGAAGAGGAGAGTGGACTTATTGGAGGTGGTTGTGCTAAAATTAGTTAACATTGAGAATATTCTTCTTGTTGCAGTAGTAGTCGATCCCATGAAATCCTTTCTAGTCTATCTTGCTCATCCCATAGTCCCTTCTTCTTTTGAACCTCCTACTACTTCAAGCTTGCAATAGCCTCTCTGGGACCCATTTACACCTCCCTAGATCTCATCATATTCTTTGCCTTTGAAATTCAAGTAAAATGTCTCGATTTGCATCCATTTTTATTATCAATGCATCAAAAAGTAGTTTCATTATTAGTCATTTTTGTTTGTCAAGCCCTACCAAGCCCAACATGGCCATCTAATCCTATGAACTTTGGTCTTTTCAATATCAAAAAATTCTTGTTCTCATGCTCCCAAATAGCTAAGTTTTAGCTAAGCAATCAAAACCAACGTTTTCTCTATGCAGATCCTCATTACGCAATTTCTATTTGCCTCGAACAAAATTTGTATCTAAAAATAATACTCTTTCTCTCTCAAAAGAAATATAATAAGCATGCAAAAATTTTATTTAAAAATATACAATTTTTAATAAATCAACAAAATGTATGATAAAAATAATTTAAATTAAGAAACTAAAACAAACCTAAAAAACTTTTATTTTGAAAATGCACAAATTTTAATGATTAAACAATATTTGTAAAAATAAGAATTTAAGTCGAAATCAATTATTAAAATCCTATAACATGTGTTAGATATATGACATTTTAAAACAAACTTTAATGCTTCATAAATATACTTCAAATTTATGACATCGTTCTCATGACAATGATCTAAGTGGATATTGGTGGCCACCCACTTGTGGCCACGCCACATAGAAAGACATAGTTTAGGGCCTCAAAATGGCCCCAAAAATTCAGAACCCGAATAATAGTGAGACCGCTTAAAATGTTTTCATTATTAAAAGTGTATATATAGTTATTTTTCAACTTTTAACTACTTAATTTCTCTATAAAGTTGATATAAGATTAGGTTGCTTCATATGGACATCAAAAATTCAGAACCCAAAAATATTGAGACTACTTAAAATGTTTTAATATAAAAAAAATAATATTTTTCAATTGTTTTATAGAATGTCTATATAGTTATTTTTTAACTTGTAACTACTTTATTTCTCTGTTAAGTTGATATAAGGTTATGTTGTTTCATATGGACAGTGAAATATATTATTTATGGTAAGATTACGTTTTTTAATATGGATATCGAAATATTTTATTTATGGTTCAGAGTGAGAATGAAATATTTTTACCTATTATGCACACTAAAAGTGAGATTCTTCGTGTTTTATTATACTTTTAATTAAAGAAACCAAACACTTATATTCTTTTTCTTTATTATATCCCATTATAAATATTTTATTTATGGTTGAGAGTGAGTGAAATATTTGTACTTCTCCTTAGTATGGCCCCTCAGAGTGAGATTATTGATGTTTTATAATACTTTTAATTAAACAAACAAAACAAGTATATTCATTTTTGTTTTTATTATATAATAATTGTAACACCTTCCAAGGTAAATGTGCATATAAACAAAATAATAGGAACATAAATACAATAAATGTATTAGCCATCAAAATCCATATATACATCAATATATTTTCACATGAAAATCAAGGGAATAAATTTTTTCATTAATAAATGCAATGAACCAACCAGAGATGGGACTACCGTGTTCCACCCGACCATAGATTGGCTAAGCCAAGTCTGTCTTTAGCCAATCATCCATGTGCCATATTCCAAGCATAAATCTGGGATCTCAGAGAACAAATCAATCAAAACTCGTCCAAGGCTTCCAGAGGCCATCCACCTCAACCCATCAAATAGTGATTCCACGTCACAGTCGGACATCACCAAAAACCATCATCAGATTGGTCTCCATCCAAGCCTTTCAGGGCTTCCAAAGTGTTTGTCCGACCAAGGCTTCAAAAACTAGTAACTCAACCCACAGTTTATACAGGGCTTCTAGAGCGTTTATCCAACCAAGGCTTCCAGAACTAGTAACTCAACCCACAACTTATATAGGGCTCTAGAGCATTTTTCCAACCAAGGCTTCTAGGACTAAGAACTTAACCCACCAAGAGATTCTAGAGCATTTGTCCAACTAGGGCTTTCAGGATTAGTAACTCAACCGAAACTGTTACAGGGCTTCTAGAGTGTTTGTTCAACAAGGGATTCTAGGATTAGTAACTCAACCCAAGCTGTTACAGGGCTTCCAGAGTGTTTGTTCAACCAGGACTCCCAGGACTAATAACTCAACCCAAGCTAACGAAACATGAGAACCAATAAAAACAAAGCAATGAAAGTAAACCCACAATCACCATGGCTATCCAGGAAATGACAAGGCTAGGCAATCCACTGTCAATCTCGGCCATCCTCCATGCCAATGACAAATCATAACCAAGAAACCACATGCATGTGCCATGCATGCCAAAACTAGTGAAGAAATCATACATGAAACTTGGTACCAGCAAGCAATCTGATGTAGTTGCTGATGCCGATGCCCTCTTGTGCTTTCTTCATCTTCCTTTGCCTTCTTTCTTCAATAATCCAAGTATGTCAGACCCTCCAAGAGTGCTCCAAGAAAACTCTAAGTATTCAAGAGTATGAGAGAGAGAGAGAAATTGAGAGAGTTCCAAAACTAAACTGACAAAAGGTTGACACTGAAAGGAAGAAGCTTTCCAACTGATCCTCAAAAGCCTTTTTATGAATGAGGCCTCTATTTTCTTCATTTTCCATTATTTTCCTTCATTTTCCTCCTCATGTGAAACCTGTGACCTTTCACCTCCTTTTTCTCTTAATTTCAATTATTTTCATAAATAAATGTGACAAAATACCTTTTTGCCTTAACCATTGCCTTTGTCAATTTCCTTAGCCATAAACAACCAAATGAACACCCACTAAGATGTCCTACCCACCATTTAGCCTGGAATACATGTCCCATCATTCGTGTTATTTATATATATTTTACATGGAATTTTCACCAGTTTTGTTATAGAACCCTCCCCCTTAGGGGAACACCATTCTTGGTGTTCAATGACACCTATAACCAACATGATTGCTGAAAACAAAACATACTACCCATGGAGCTTTATAAGACAACTCATTGTAGTATTTACAATGACTGACCCACTCAAAAGCAAAACATCATGACAATATACCACATACCGGAGCTTTATAACACAGCTCATTGTGGTATTTATAGTAACCACATATACATATACAAATATGCACTTTTTCTCAACAAGCGAATAAAATAATATGATGTCTGCATCAGCAATAAAGGAATCCAGAGGCTCAAACCTTCACCTTCAAAGTAATACCAGGATCCAGCTCCATCCCAGGAAGTCCAAAATCCACTGCAAAGTCAAATGTGCATCCAATGTCCAACGCTATAATCCCATGCCACTTGTCCTCTCAGTGAACAATTACCAGATCATTGTTCCACGGTGCACTTCGAATGTGCATATGATTCCATCTGGCAATGTTAGTGACGAAAAAAAATCCATCTGTGACCTTCGCTTCTCTGCTACATAGTCCCTCGGGACTCTGGTTATCCCTTCCGCACAGTCACTCACCTTCCAAGTTCTGCTAGCAACCCCATCATGGGCAGTCTATCCCTTGGCAAGGTTTCCTCGCATCGGAAGATACAAAAACCAAGGCATATATCTACCTCAACACATCATACAAGTCATATCATGCTCACGGAAATCGATGGACACCATTGGGTACCAGTGTCCCACATTAGCCCTATTCCTGAAGTGCTGCATGTTCCAAGTTATTTTGTTTTTGCTACCAATTCTTATAGTTGATTTTAACCACCCAAACAAGCATTTTTGTGCTTCCTGTACCAAACACATAACTTCCATTAGATTCAAAATAAATTGAAATAACTTCAAATCATACCTCATTGGTAGCTCATCAATAAGGTACATCTTCAATCATGTTTACTTCCTATCACAACAAGTCAAACTAGCATATTTGACCAAATCAACATATATAAGGATATCACATCATGTTAGCTCAAACACAACCATCATAGATAAAAATCATAAATCACATGCATAATAAAATTGAAAGATGCACTAATGCTTATCCTTTAATCAATCCTTACTTCTGCCTTTGTCTTTATTCCTTACACACTTCAGATCAGTTGCTACGCCCAAGAAACACCCAATACCATCTCCTCAACAATGTGCATAGACACATAGTGTGCATCACACACATACAACCACACGACATACAACACCATGCAATACATGCATCTTCACCTGCAATACACCACATACACCTACACCAAGTATATACAATACAATGCATCCATCTATACCCGATGTGAAGTACCACCCAATGCATGTACCTACACAGAGTACCACACAACGAGTACACATGCCACAATTCCATGACTACATGATGCACATACATAATACCATATGCCATCAACACAACATGTATGACATGCACACAATACCACACGTGTACTAATACCATATGTATAACATCTACACAGTACCACCTACACACGGCACCACCTACACAATGTGTGCACAAAATCACATGTACATGGTGCCACCTGCACAACATGTACACAACGTCACATGTACACTACACCACTGTACAATGTGTACACAATACCACATGTACATAGTACCACACGCACGATGTGTACATGACACCATATGTACATAGTGTCATATGCATGTCATCTACAAAGAACCACATGCTCATAGCACCTTATGTACAACAGTACATGGCACCACATGCTCACAATACCATATGTACATAGCACCATATGTACATAGGACCACATGTACAACATGCACACAACACCACGTGTACATAGCACTGCATAACCAACATGTACATATCATCATCCATACATAGCGCTGCATATCCAACATCCGCAGAGCACCATATGCACACATGCCACATATACATCATGGACATAATACAATATGTATACAACACCCCATATGCAATAGTCGCACAACATTGTTTGTACCATCCTATACATAACATTGCATAAATAACATGGACACATACTGTGTCTAAAAAACACCACAAATTCACACACCATATATGCAACATGTACAACATATAAAACATATGCACAAAAATAGTATGACACATCCAAAACCACATTGTCCTTACCAAGAAACCTTGCTTCCAGTATCTCATCCATGCTTACCCTAGCATGTCGTAGACCACACTGCTTTCACTTTTCTAATATATCCTTCAACATTACCTGTCATAATATAAGTATACAATAGAAAATCATATCTAAATTATACTGACCTCGTATATTTTTCATGACTACTCTTTCCAATTGATTCCTTGTAAGACCGAGAACCTCTTCATGTCGTTCTCCTGCATAAGAAATCATTCCTCCACAAGAATGATCCCTGACAACCCTGTCAGACAGTAACATAGATACATGGATACACACACACACACACACACACGACACACAGATATATATAATATATATATGTTAGAATGAAACAATCATGATCCTATCAGGAAACGAGATACATACATACATGTATACATATATAAACTTCAACATAGTCATGATCATAAAATAATTACCGTATAATATAAGGTCTAGGTTAAGAGAACTTCCTTATTTATTCATAGGCATTGAAAGCAATAGTTCCCAACATAGCCAAAGAATATTTCACCTCTGATCCATTTACTTTACTTTTTCTGGTTACATTTCTTGTATCTGCACTGCTATTGTCCATTTACCCTAATGGACCCAACCAGTCCAACCAATTGTCATAGCCTTACCTTCCGCTGCGCTTACTCATGCACTGAGCTTCATCTAAATCTTAAATTACCTTTCAAGTACAACCTAACTCTCCCTGAGCTCCATAAAATTTTCTCTTAACCAACCAAATCCCAAGACTCAAAATAATAAAAGACAAGACACGAGAAAACCAACAAGAAGACCATGAAAACCCATAACGATATGACACTACAACAAAGTGGCATAGCTATGCACCAAACACAATCAAAATTGCAAATCAAGTGCAACAATCACAAAATACCAAAAGCAAAAAACTAACAATAGACACCATGACTCAATCCCTGTGGTTCCCAAGGAAACTCAACCAGAGCCTTCTTCAAGATTTCATGGCAGTCTCTCTTGTCATACAACTCCCTGCATCATACTACAATACACTAGTTACCTCATCTTGTTGTGCCAAGCACGTTTCTTGCAACTGAACACATCCACGCCATCTCTCAAGGGACTTCAATCCTTTGATAGATCGAACTATAACTAAAGGCTATCTAATATACCTATCAAGTACATGTTCATCACTATAACACATATCCACATCATGTCAAACAAAATCAAGGTTGAGAAGACTTCATGTATGTGAGACACTCATTTATTTGGAAATAGGGTTTCCAAACGTCGCCAAAGGAATTTTTTCCCAATTTCTTTCTTTGATCTTTTGATTGTGGCAATTGAGACTTATTATGCGTTGTCACATCACCCAACTATTAGTTATGTAAACACATCAACTATTACCTTGTCAGGCTAATACCAAGCATGTTTCCTGCAACTTCCCACACATGTAACCCATATGTTCCAAATATCAAGAAAATCATATTTATCAATTTGAAATCAACTTTTACAAACAATCATGTCATAATCCATAGTCAACTCATAGTCATTAGACATAACGCTACAACTATCAACTACATTCAGGTACATATCAACCGTCTCAACACATATATCTTAGTACAATCATCTTAAAACAAAATCATTTGAACACATTCTCATATTAAGAAATTCATCAATCATTCAACCACTTGCAAACATACCATGTTAAATAAATCAATTAGACAACATAATCAACTATGAAACACCAAGTATGATTAATAAGCAAACTCATACCTTAGTGTACCTCAAGGGAGGCTACCTTGTCTGCATAATCAATCAAGTTAGCACTATATAACTTTACAACACATCAGCTCAAGCACTCATAAGATCATGATATCCATAACAATATCTAACTAACATGTTCACTTCATAAACTCATACACAATTATCATTCACACATATGCAAAGTCAATCTATATTAGTATGACACCATCTTACAAGTATGTCAGTTCATACTTGAATATTGCAACCGTAACCATCTGCATAGGTCAAACCAGGTTAACACAATACATATAACATCAATATCTTCAAGACAATGGATATAACCATCATGCATATGACCAATCCAAATTATAACATCGACATCTCAATGAAATGACCCTAATCATCAAGTTAATAGCATATAACAACAATACGCTATATATCATGCTCATTAACAACATACATCATAATCATCAGGTTATCTAATATAAAACAACAATAGTAATGCATACAACTACATGTTATTATCATTCTTGACTATTTGACACATGTGCATATAACCACACTAATCATCTAACATCTATCATGAATGTAACCATAACATAAAATACATGTTCATAAACCTAATGTATATAACCCTAATGCATATAATAATCCTTAACTTACATACTTGCATGCCAAACATACACTACATGTATGATGATCTGCTCTTATCCAAAAGTTTAATGTTGCAACCTCATTATGATGATTTGCATCCCTTGCTCTATCTCAACTAGTTCATTAGCATCATAACAACCAATAGCATCATGATGACCTAAATTGCATATAATGACTTCACAAGGCATTTTTTACCTACTATACATGCATAATCATATCCACGACCATACATGCATAACAACAGCCATTACTCCATTATACACATTGCCACTTTCAACCAACATTATGCATAAGCAATGCCAAATCAACTACACCTATGCATAAAGGCATGTAGTCAAACATAAGCAATCAATTCTTGTAATCAACCTACAAGACTAATACATGTAATCAAAATATTAAAAAATGTAACCTAACATACAAGGATGTAAGTAGGTATCATGAAATCAACATGTAAGCGACATATAATTCATACATCGTCGGTCTCATGTTCCAAAAATCAAGACATTGTGTCTATTAATTTGAAATCAGCATTCACCAATACTAACAACCTACAAGCATACCCCCTTACTATCCTGGTCCACAATAAAGTAGGAGGAAGCTACTATAATGGCCCGATCTCCAATGTCCAATTATGGAAATGGGATCTCCAAAGCTCTACTAAATTTAACCACACTTGAAAAGAAATTGATTTTAATTTCTCATACATTTGTATGAGACTATGTCAAAAACATTACACTTATTCCACTTGTAACATAATAACTAAAAAAATGCTACTTTTCCATTTCCTTACATGCAACTTTTCAAATTCCTTGGATGTATCCTTTCAAATTCGTTACATGCAACAGTTTGTATGCAATTAATCATTGAACCATTTAAGCATTTCATCAAACACTTTGCATGCAAACTAATATACTGAATGATTCAATGCATATAACCTAACGTGTAGTAGTACAAGTTATGGTAAATGAACCATATGATCAATGGTATTTTCCCACTCTATGATTCAAGTTTCAACTTTTGAGATTTCATATATGAAAAGTTGTAACAAAAATACCAACACAATCATATTTGGTGCATAATTCAAGGAGTATCTAGAAATCTCGACTTCCACTGGTCATATATCCTAAAATATAGAGAATAAATGTCTAACTTTTTAACAAAATATCGGTGGGATTTCCCTTGATTGTAAAAAAATTTCAACTCCTGAGAGTTCCTAAAAGAAAAGCTATAACAAAAATGTTAGCATGCCCTGTTTGAGGCCTAATTTTAGGAGCATTGAGAAGGTTCGACTTCCTCTAATCATATCTCCTAAAATATTGTGACCCAATATCTAAAATTTCTACCACATAATCAATGGAATGTGCTCTCAGTGTGGACAAATTTTTAACTTTTGAAATTATACAAAAGATAATTTGTTGAAGAAATTCCAACATGACCTGTTTAAAGGTATATTCAAGAAGGGAATCCTCCTTAGATCATAATTCCTAAAGTATTGTGAACCAATATCTAAAATTTTTACCACATTATCAGTGGGATTTACCTTCAATATGGAAAAAATTTCAACTTCTAATATGCCACAGAAGAAAAGTTATGACAAATATGAAAGAAAGGTCTACAATTTAACCTTTGTTCTTCATTTCACCTATGATAGAGCTCATCCAGTCCAAGTGTTTGAGCCATGTTCTGATACCACTCTGTAACACCCTCTAGGTAAAATGTGTATATAAACAAAATAATAGGACGAGAAACATAATAAACATATCAACCATCAAAATCCATATATAAATCAGTACATTTTCATATGAAAATCAAGGGAATGAATTTTTCATTAATAAATGCAATGAACCAACAGGAGATGGGACTACCTGTTCCACCAGACCATAGATTGGCTGAGCCAAGTCTCTCTTGAGCTAATCACCCCTGTGCTATATTCCAAGCATGAATGTGGGATCTCAGAGAACACATCAATCAAAACTCATCCAGGGCTTCTAGAGGCCACCTACCTCAACCCATCAAACAGTGATTCCACCTCACGGTCGGACATCACCAAAAACCATCATTAGATTTGTCTCCATCCATGCCTTCCAGGGATTCCAGAGTGTTTTTCCAACCAAGGCTTCCAAAACTAGTAACTCAACCCACAGCTTATACAGGGCTTCCAGAGCGTTTTTCCAACCAAGGCTTCTAGAACTAGTAACTCAACCCACAACTTATACAGGGCTTCTAGAGCATTTTTCCAACCAAGGCTTCCAAGACTAGTAACTTAACCCACCAAGGGCTTCCAAATTGCTTTTCCAACCAGGGCTTCCAGGACTAGTAACTCAACCCATGTTGTTACAGGACTTCCTGAGTGTTTGCTCAACTAGGCTTCCGGGACTAGTAACTCAACCCAAGTTGTTACAGGACTTCTAGAGCATTTGTTCAACTAGGGCTTCCAAGACTAATAACTCAACCCAAGCTAAGGAAACATAAGAACCAGCAAAAACAAAGCAATGAAAGTAAATCCACAATCACCATCGCTATCTAGGAAATGGCAAGGCTAGGCAAT